>VZRI01005095.1:83821-98250 GCA_013397515.1 Upupa epops | reverse complement strand
CCTAATCCAGTCCTCATCAATCAAGGCAGGCTCCTCTCTTGCCTTGACTTCCTCTGGAGCCTCAGCAGTCTGGGCTTTCATACCAGGACATCTCCCAGAAGTACAGATGGAGGCAAAGAAGGTGTTCATTATCTCTGCTTTCACTGTATCCTCTGTCTTCAGGGCACCCAGTTCATTCAGCAGGGGTCCTATTTTGCCTGTAGGTTTAGTTTTACCTGCAATGTATTTGGAGAAGCCCTTTCTGTTACCCTTAAACTCTGTTGCAAGGTTTAATTCCAAGGAGGACTTGGCTTTCCTAGTTGCATCCTTACATTCTCTCACCAGAGCCCTATAATCCCCCAAGTGGCCACCCCCTCCTTCTATGACCTATAGACTTCTTCCTCTTCAGTTTGTGCAGTATCTCCCCATTCAACCACACAGGTCTTCTGTCTCCCTTCCTTGTCTTCTTTGCTGTTGGGATCCACTTCTGTTGTGCTTCGAAGAAGAGGTCTTGAATAATAGTCAGCTATCTTGGCTTTTGCAAGTGATCTCTTAAATCCTGTGGTCTCTGTTTCACAATTATCAGATTCATCCCCACCTCCTTTGTCCTGGAAAGCTGTTTCAGAATTTCATAGTTCTGATTGTAAGAAACCTCTCTGAAATTCTTAGCCCATATCCTTCCTTGGATAGTATAAACAAAAAAGAACACATGTTCTTCTGCCAGAATTGTCTTTTAGCCTAGAAATTCCTCCTCCTTTACATTTTTTGCTCCTGGGAAAATAAAGAAATAATATCCCTTTTTTAACTTAATATTGCTAGGGTAAATAAAGTAAGTATTATTTAGAATTGCCTTTTCATAGTGTCTTCCCAGGTCATCCTATCTCTGTTTCCTCTGCACCTGTTGAAGTTACAATTCATCTTCTTCAAACACTGGGATTATATTCATATACATAGTATTGCAGAAGAAGACTTATCTAGACAACACCTAGTGCACAGTAGCTAGTATTTTACTATTTACTGGAAATACCTTTCCTGATGCATTCTAGGATTTTCTTAACCGCTTTGTCCTGATTTCTTGTGTAACTGATGTCTCATAGCACTAATTTAATCAAGTAGTATATGGAGTCCTCATCTTTGTTCATTTTCAGACCCTGAAAAAAATAATTGAGAGGAGAAATTCTTACTGATTTCTAAATATTTTCATAATTAATTAATTAATTAATTAATTTCATAATTAATTTCATTGCATTTCTGTAATTCTAGTTGTGCACCCGATTTTTTGATTGATTTCCTAGTCTTTCTTAAGAAACTTCTTTAATGAACTGATGGAAGAAATTTTCATTATCAGAGATAACTAAGCTGTCCTTCCAGAAGTGACCTTTTTCTGGCTTGTACTCCAGATATTTTTGGCAAAGAGGAAAAAAGGAATCAAACCACAAAGCAACCATATCCTCTTGCCCTCTTCACCTAAAGAAAGGATATCTTATGCCAAGTATTGTCTATAAAAGAACTGAAAAGGTACAGAAGTGCTTAAAAAAGGTAAAGGGCAGGAAAATGTTTTACTTCATTTGAAGTGGGAATACTCGGTGGTCATCAGTTTTGAAAACAAAGTTATGGGGACAGGGAGATCAGGGAATGTACAATTTAGCATCAGCCTGAGCCCCTTTTGGAATATAAGAAGAGTTTGTTTCTGCTAAGCTAGAATTAAATGTCTGTTGAGTCTACGGGCAAGGACGTTGCAATGGCTTGTCAATAGGGTGGAGAAACCTTAGAAGGAATAATCAATTTTTGCAGAATTAGTTTTTACCCATGCAAACACAAGCATGCAGCATTTCTGTCAGTTAGTCCTGTGCCAATACAGGTAGAGTTTCTTAAGGGGTAGAAGGTCAACCTTGCTCTGTAGAAGAAATAGCAAGAAGCAAGAAACCATGCTTTCACAGAAACGTATTGTCTTTGGAAATACAGTATCCAAAGGCTAATTGCTTTTGGTGAACTTTCACAAAACATACTCAGAACTTGGCCTTGTTACCACCCTGACCAAGTCTTGGAGCCGTCTGGCTCTTGCAGTCCATGGTTCTAGGGCAAAAACTGTGCCCTTTCTCAAAGGGAAAGACAGTGTTATTTGCTGGCAGCCACAGGAGCCTCAGGAGGTCATGTTGGGATCAGTTCTTCATGGTACAGAAAGTTTGTGCTATGTTGGAGCATGCGAGCTAGGTAAGGATCAGAAGAGGTCACCATTTGAGTTCAGACCAGTTTAAACACTTTCAGGTATGGTGGTGATGTGCAACAGGGTACTTTCCCCCATAGGTGGTGGAGCAGCTCTCTGTGCCAGGACAGAGACCTCTACACAGTTGGGGATTTAGATCGTGATGTCAACCCCCCAAGTCTTATGCTGCAATAAGTGCCTGGAAGTTCTCTGAGGCTGGAACAGATGATATCTTCTGTCCTGCTGGAGCTGTTGCTGTTGTTGAAGAGCTTTGTCAGCAAGTGGACGAGTGATGGAAGGAAATCTGGCTGTGCAGCTTCAAAGAGGAAGACAAGAAAGAAAAATAGTCAAGGGCATGGGGTTCTGGTTCTGTTGTCTTGTGGTGCTGGTGAGAGAAAGAGGAGGGGACTATATGTCAACAGCTGGCTGCAGACTGGTGTTAGTGACAGTTTTGGTTCAGACTGTGGAACCCTGTCTGAGGATCAATGCCTACTTAGAGAGATGGGATCCACCTCATTTAGTGGGACAAAGACATCTTTACTAGTAGGATCTTTACTAGCTGACTTGATAAGGTCTTAAACTTGGAATTATGTGCAAGGGACAGCTAACAGTAACCCTGTGAGAGAGTGGTGAACAGGGCCAAATAGTGAAAAAGCTGGGGCAAATGGGAAGACAAAATCAACAAATAAAAGTTTAAGTGGGCTTACCTCCAACATGTGCATGTAAGCAAGGAAGCTCCCACAAGGCACTATGGAGACAGAAGGGAAGAGAAACATTCTTTCTGGGAAATGAGTATACTGGGGTGCCTTTCTGCAATGTCTCTGCATCAGTTCACACAGTATGGGGAATACATAAGATAGAGATGGATGTGCATTTCCAGGCCTATGACCTCACTGGGGTCATGGCCATGTGTCAGAGTTGTTCCCCTGGACTGGGAAGATCAGGAAGTGCTTTTTAGAGAGTATCTGGAGTGCCTGGAGCTCTGTCTGGGGATGAGTGAGGGACCATTTGAGATCTTATGAATAAGGATTAAAGAGAGGACCGAAAGACAACCTGACAAGGAAGAACAAGTGAATGAGATCCCCTGTAGAGATATAGGCACAGCCTCACATTCCCAGATCCTGGTCCTCACTGAGAATTTCAACCACACCAATATTTGCCTAAAGAATGACACAGCAGAGCATACGCAATCCAGTAGGTTCCCGGAGAGTGCCAATGACAGCTGCCTGATATAAGTGAAAGAGGAAGCAATAAAGCAATAAGGAGAGGTGATTTTGTAGTACAGCCACTGACTCTTGCTCAGGCCTCCCCCTTGCCAATGTAGTGATCCACTCCATAGGGTGTGATCTTACAGGAAGGGAAGGTACAATCATGTTTACTTTCCTCATGTGGAAAGGATTAGTTTGAATCAAACTACTGTGATTTACTGAATGATGGCTTAGTAAATATGACTGCTGGGAAAAAATGGACTGAGATGCTGAGCAATAGTATCTATTCTGTGTTTGCAGTGGATAATAGCCATCCAGAGCCAAATATATTGTTTCACACTCTAAACAAAGCCTGAAGATATTTCTAAGCCAACAAGCTTTGGCATATTCTCGGTGTACAGCTGTGAGATAACCTGCTGGTTGAATAAGTGAGAGCATGAGTTGGTGCAGGCTTTAAATTGGAGGATGTTTTAATACAATTCTTTGAATCTGTGATTCTGTGATGCTATGGTTCTGTAATTTGATGATTCAAGAGGCAGCAAAACAGAGTTAAAAATGAAGTGTCCTAATGAACTGAAATGGAAGAAAATAGATGATACCTCCCCCATGCCAGTGAATTTATCTTCCTCAACCGCTTATGAGTTCTTAGTGTGCAAACTTTCATGAAGCTCACTTGTGCACCTACCTAGGTTTGTTCTGGCACTGGAGGTGCTTTTCAACCCCTAAAGCAGACAGTCCACCCACACCTGGCTACAGGGACAGCATTGTGAGAGGCAGTTCCAATCTTCCTCCAGCAGGATAGAGGTAAGAAAGTCAGATCTTCACTTCCTTTTTATTATCTAAACCATGGGAAAAAAAATCACAGCCCCAGGAACATGCCTTGTGGATACTGCAGCAGGACCTCAATCAGAAGATGGGGTTCCCATTCCTGCTGTGCCACCCCGAGGCTGGGCTGGGCTCTGCACCCTACTTGGGCTTTCCAGCACCCTCCAAGGGCAGACAAATCTGCTAAGAAGCAGGAGCCAAATAGCCACCATTTTAATTTAAAATGTTTTCTCTTTTCCCTGTTTAATTACTTTGAACCACCCTGGGGCTGCTCTGTCTCAGCTGTATATTTCTGGGGGATGAGCTGAGTATTAGAAATACTTAGTGTTGAATAGCTTTAGTGCACACAGCTGAACTTGCTGACAAATCACCTTAGTTCTAGCACTGTGGCTTAATATAGGCACTACAGAGGTGTACGTGCTTCAAAATTCTAGATGTGCTCAGAATTTATTCTGGCAGGGCTACTTTATTTTTTCATGCTGAAATATTGATTTTTAATGTTATATTTTCAGTTTTCCATGAGCATTTTTAGGTTGCTTTTTTTGTTGTTGTTGTTAAACTTCTTCCAAATGCTACATGGACAATTCTGAAATAAAATGTGGGCTTTACTTCTTCCATTTTTTCCTCCCTTCAATTAAAGCACCCCTTTAGATTAAAAAATGAATGTGCTACCACACACTAATTATCCAAGTGATATCCCTATGCTTCAGGTATCATTTTACAGATTTGAAACAAGTTTCTGCACATGTGTAGGTTGCATTTCACCTCAACCTTCCCCCTGGGACAAGGACCACCCAATGTCTTAGGTGATTTCTGCTTGAGAAATGCATATTCCACATCTTGTATCACCAATAGTGTGGCCAACAGGACCAGGGATATAATTCTCCCCCTGTACTGGGCACTGGTGAGGACTCTTCTTGAGAACTGGGGGCAGTTCTGGGCCCCTTACTTCAAGAAAGACATTGAGGGGCTGGAGCTGGTTCAAAAAAGAACAGTGAGGCTGGAGAAGGGACTGGAGGGAAAGTCTAATGTGGAGAGGCTGAGGGAGCTGGGGGTGTTTAACCTGGAGAAGAGGAGACTCAAGGAGGATCTTATCACTCTCTGTAACTCCACGAAGGGAGGTTGTAGTCAGGTGGGGATTGAACTCTTCTCCCAAGCAACTAGTGGCAGGATGAGAGGGCAGGGCCTGAAGCTGCCAAGGGAGGGTTAGTTTGAATGTTAGGAAGCCCTTTCCTCAGGAAATGGGTGATCAGACCTTGGAATGGATTACCCAGGGCAGTGGTGGAGTCCCCATGCCCAGAGGTGTTTAAGACATACTGGATGTGTCACTTAGTGCCATGGTCTAGCTGATGTGGATGTTATGTCATGGGCTGTGCTGGATAAGCTCAGAGGTCTTTCTCAGCCTCAACAATTCAGTGATTTTGTGACAATTAACCAGAAGAAGTTCTGCTTTCCAAATAGTGGCATTGTATCTCATCACCGCCGCAATTCTGCCTATATTTATCCATTGACTAAAGCTAGGAACACATGCTGAAATACCCAGGCAGAGATTTAGGTCCAGATGTGTCTCTCTAGCTTCTGAAAATATTAACAGATCACTTACACAAGCTCACAGCAAGCTTGAAATATGACCATGCAGCAGAAAAACCCATCTCTGAGTTTCTCTGATAGGGATGCTTTTCATGTTCACTAGCCACTTGTCTAATGACTACAAACCTCACATTTTTCTAAGGACCATGTACAAAAACACCCCACTGCAGACATCAGGAACAATATGAGCACTGGACTCAAGTAAATCTTATTTCCTAAGAACACATGCAAAGATTAGTTATGTAAAGGTTCTTCTATGCTTTAGGTGTTGAGGGGTTTTCCTTCAGAAGGGAAATTTCTAGGTTTTCCATTCCCTGTGAAAAACATGAAAACAGGCTGAATCAGAGATTTATGCCTTCTGTTAAGTTTTGTTGCAATTGGCCCATGGTGGTAGTGATGGCTGCTAGAGAGACAAGAACAGGTCTGAGAGGCAAACAATCACAACAAACACAAAAAACCCCAGCAGCTACAGGCTTGGGGAGCAGTAGCTGGAGAGGTGCCCAGCAGAGAGGGACCTGGGGGTGTTAACAGAGGGTTGGCTGAACAGGAGCCAGCAGTGTACTCAGGTGGCCAAGAAGGCCAATGGCATCGTGGCGTGGATCAGGAATAATGGTGCCAGCAGAAGCAGGCAGGGTATCACTCACCTCTATTCAGCTTTGGTGAGGCCACAACTCCAGTACTGTGTCCAGTTTTGGGGCACTTGCTACAGGAGGGACATTGAAGGGTTGGAGAGGAAACAGAGGTGGCTACCAAGCTGGTAAAGGATTTGGAACCTGTGCCGTGTGAGGAACAGCTGAGGGATTTTTGGCTGTTTAGCCTGAAGAAGATATTGAGAGAAGACCTTAGTGCTCTCTATAATGACTTGAAAAGAGGCTGTAGAGAGATGGGTGTTGGTTTGTTCTCCCTAGGGGTAGGGCCAGGGGAAATGGTCTTCAACTGCACCAGGGGAGGTTCAGGTTGGATGTCAGGAGGAATTTCTTTGCTGAAAGGGTTGTCAGGCACTGGAACAGCCTGTCCAGGAAGGTAGTTGAGTCCCCATCACTGGAGGTGTTGAAGAGAATGGTAGATTTCATTGAGGGACAGGGTTTAGTGGTTCTGATAGGACGTGGAAAAGGTTGGACTCGATGATCTTGAAGGTTTTCTCCAGACAAAACTATTCTATGATAAATCAGGTAGCACTTAGGTAAAATGCACTTCTTCCACATTTTGAGGCATGTACTGATCTGAGGCTCTGTTTTCTGACCCGTTTGTAGACATGCTAGCCTGACAGTTACCAGAAATTCATCCAATGAGGGTTTGTAAGGCTGATTTTGTTCTGATGCTGTTCAGCATCTTGGAGAAGGCCCACACATACTGCACAGGAGCTACAGTGCTTCTGGGGAGTCACGTTCAGCTCAGAGGTATGAAAACACTATTTAGAATGAATTTACTGCATTATCACTTTAATCTTGCTGAGTAAATAAATCAGAAGTTCTCTCATTTTCTTTTAATCAACATATAGCTTTGGAAGCAAACATTAAAAAATGTAGCATTAGCAGATTATTATCAAAACAGTAAAAAAGCTGAAGACTAGATACTTAGATATCATACCTCAAATGGATTTCTCCCCTCTCCCCAAATTGATAACAGTAGTACTCAGGCTATGAATTTGCAACATGCACTTCTATAGTTCTTTTCTTCTAAGTGGGAAGCGAAGGAAAAAGCTCCAGGCTTTTGTGGAATAAAATTTTGTAATAGCTTTCTTTCTATAAATCTTTAGTCTTCAGGTTTTCTGCCTTGATTAGGAAAGTGCATTTAAGATTAGCAGCTGATATAAAAATATTGGTCCGACTTCATGATCAATTGTTTATTTTTGACACGACTGGTTGTGTGCTTTTCATCAGCAATCAAATTTCAAAGTAGGAATGTGATGGCCTGAGCTGCATTGGATTTAAATCTGAATGACTAGTTTGGATGATGATCCCAGAGGTCTTTTCCATCCTCAATATTAGCAATAATAACAATTCCATTGCAACTAAAGTTTTTGCAAGGGAGAGATCTTGTAGATGGCTCTTATGTCCTGAAAATTATTCTGATGGCAGTAGTTGTTTAAAGGGGAGGGTTAGGTTCAATATTAGGAAGCCCTTCATCATGGAAAGGGTGATCAGATGCTAGAATGGACTGCCCAGGGCAGTGATGAAGTGCCATCCCTGGAGATGTTTAAGGACAGACTGCATGTGGCGCTTAGTGTCATGGTCTAGCCAATGACCCGAAGGTCACAGGGTGGGCTTCATTATCTCTCAGTGGTTTGTGAATCTGTGACCAGAACAATCTCTGTGATGTTTGTAGAACAGTGGAGCATAATAGAGCCTGTATGTTGCCCAGGCTGTATTATGGGCAATGTTTTAGTACGGATTTGAAGTATCCACTCTGTTTTCACAGATATTGCTGAAAAGTACATTTAGTGTAACATATTTAATGACTTCACCGAGCTCTTCCTGTTTTAAGCCTAGAAGCTTAGTGAGCAACAGACCTAATTTATAAAATCATGAGCTGACGGATGGGGTCAACCACAACCTCATTAAGTCCAACAAAGACAAACATGAAGGTCTAGAATGGAATGACCTCATGTGCCTACACAGGCTGATTACTGTCTAGAGAGCAGCTCTGCTGGAAAAAGCCTAGAGTACCTTCTGGACAACAAGTTGAATGTGAGTCAACAGTTGCAACAAGGAAGGCCAGTTGACTATTGAAATGTGTTATCAAAAGCATAGTCAACATCTGAAAGGAAATGATCCTTCCCCTCTTCTCAGCACTACATTCACCTCTGGAAGAGCTAGCTGTGCCCAGCTTTGGGTCTTCCTGTGTGAGAGGTATCAACTAACTTGTGTGAGTCCAAATGAAGGCAAGTAAAATGTTAGAGGGCTGGAGCACATGACGTAGCAGGAGAGGCTGAGGGTGCTGGGCTTGTTCAGCCTGAAGTAGAGAAGGTCTGTGGGAAACCTAACAGCAGTTCTTCTCTACCAAATGGGAAAGTTGGGGAGTTATGGAGAACACAGAACCAGTTTCTGCAGATGTGCACAGTGAAAGGCAAAGACGTAAAATGCACAAGGTGCAATAACAGAATTTCTCACCAGAGAGATCCTCCCTTCATCTATCACCCTACACCAGGAGTGGTGTGGTGTAGGAACAGGTGCCTAGAGAAGCTGCAAGATCTCCATGTTGGGAAATACTCAAAATTCAACCGGACACAACCCTGAGAAACTTGTTCTTGCTATGATGGATCCTGCTGTTTGCACTGTTGGAATAGGGACTTCAAGAGATGCTTTCCAACCTAAAGCTTTCTAGGACATCTGAGTGCTTCAGAAGCTACTGAAAACTTGGAAAATGATGGTGTCTTAAACCACCAGCTCAGAGTATTAACTTACAGCTCAGAGTATTAGCAGATGTGGAATCATGAAGTCCCAGCACAGTGCTGTCAGAGTGACTTTCACAGAATCACAAAATCACAGAATTATTGGGGCTGGAAAAGGCCTCTGAGATCATCCAGCCCAGCCTATGACCTAACATCACCATATCAACCAGACCATGGCACTAAGTACACATCCAGGCTGTCCTTAAATACCTCCAGGGATGAGGACTCCACCACTGCCTGGGCAGTCCATTCCAGAGACTGGTTACCCTACCCCTGAGGAAGGGTTTCATAATATCCAATCTAACCCTCCCCTGGCAGCTTCAGGCCTTGCCCTCTCATCCTGCCACTAGTTGCTTGGGAGAAAAGCCTGCCCCCCACCTGACTACAACCTTTCTTCAGGTAGTTGTAGAGAGTGAGAAGGTCCCCCATGAGTCTCCTCCTCTCCAGGTTAAACACCCTCACCTCCCTCAGCCTCTCCTCATCAGACCTTCCCTCTAGTCCCTTCTCCAGCCTCACTGTTCTTTTTTGAACCAGCTCCAGCCCCTCAATGTCTTTCTTGAAGTAAGGGGCCCAGAACTGCCCCCAGTTCTCAAGAATAGTCCTCACCAGTGCCCAGTACAAGGGGAGAATTACGTCCCTAGTCCTGCTGGTCACACTGTTCTTGACACAAGCCAGGATTCCTACTCTCTTTCCTGTTCAGTCCATCCCTGGGAGTCATCTCCAGGACTGTGACAATGTCAATCAGGCCATCTCTAGTTAGACACAAAATACTAAAAAAAATATTTAGGAAGGAGCAAAGTCATCCAGGAGAAGTAGAAGATGTGAATGCGTATTTTTCTTTTGCAGTAAAACTACTAAATCGTGTCTTCCCCACATGGAAACTCAGTTGTTTGCACATGAAATTGAAGAGTTTATTTGCACTACTTTATCCCTTTGGCTCCCTGCAAAAATAGTGAAAAGCTTTGATCTTAAATCAATGAAAAATAAGTATAATCTGGTTTATACAGATATGCCCAGAGGGCTTTTCAAATAGCACTTTTTTGGGGTTTTGTACATTTTTTTGAGAACAGGCAACTTAGCAAAGTGAGACCTTCTTTCCACACTGACATGCACAGCAATTTTTCTATGTGACTCTTTAATGGAGGCTGCATGAGTCAGTTCCTTGACTCTAGAGTTTAGTATTGTCCATGCACATTTGATTCCTTGTCTGACTGATGGAAAATGTATGTGTTGGAGAAAATAACTGCTGGGATTAGGTTGGTAAAGGGAATGCCTATGGGACTTGTAAAAACTCCATCCTATACGACTTCTATATGCACTTCTGTATGACTACTGAGTTACCAAAGTTATGTTCAGGGGCTTTTGGAAAATCACAGAAGAGTTGACTGGAGGGTGCCTCTGGAAATCTCTACTCTGTCCTATGGCAAGGGCAAACTGCCAGTTAGGTCACATCAGTCATGGCTTTGTATGAATCTTGAAGAACTCCAAAGATAGAGTTTCTGTGACACAGAAGCCCTTGAAAAATCACCTGCTGTCATCTGTGTTAACTCATTATTTCACAATAGGTAGCATGAAGTAGCTTTGTGGGAATTGATGACTAAAGAAAAGAATGCGCCTACAACTGTAGAAATAAAAATGAATCAGTCTGTTGCTTTTAAAATGAATCTGTGTTATTATTTAATATTTTAAGCCAGATCTATATTTGGCACCTATAATTCTAGAAAAGATTAAATGGTTTTTGTTCCACTGATCCTTAGGGTAATCAGCCCTCAAAACGGAGGTCAGAACATGCAGAATATGTTGTGAGTTAATGATTATTTAGAAACTTTCAAAAACACAGGAAAAAACCCCAAACTACTCAGTTTCTGTGAATATTTCTCTATGAACTTATTGTTTCCAGAAAAACCCTTACTGCCTTGGTCTCCTCCTACTGTGTCCTCTGTGTTTCTAGGTGATGGTTTTGCAATGCCTTGGAAACTGGGGAGCCACATATTCTTATTAATTTCCATATGTTCGCACAATACACAGTGCTACACAGGCCTCTAAGCAGCCACTGTTCTATGGTATGAATGAGGGCTGTAGCTTACAATCACAGGCTCATTTGGGAGGGGAGAGACTTCTGAATGTCAGTAGTGAAACCTGCTACTCAAAGCAAAATTGACCAGGTTGTGCACAACTCTCTCCTGTTGGGTCATAGACTGCACGCAGAACTCTGGTCCTATGTTTTTTATAGTGCTGTGCATTTTCCCCCACCCTTACATCTAGTGTGAATCTCTCTTTCTTCATTTTGTGACTATTATCTGTTGCTCCTTGTACTTGGTACCAGTCTGATAGGAGTTGGAAGATGGCTTTATGGTATTTCTAAAGCTTCATCTTCTTCAGTATATTCAAGCTCCATTCTCAACCCTGGACAATCTTGGTGCCCACACTCTGAGCTCATTCCAATTGGTCAATATCTTTCTTGCACTGAAAGGTCCAAACCTGGAAACAACATTCCAGGTGTGGTCCGATGAACTCCTAGTAAAGGAAGCAATGGTTTTCCTCTATCTGTTTGCTACACTGCAGTTAATACAGCATTATATTTGCTGTTGGCCTTCACTGTGGTCATTGTGCACTGCTGATTCCTGCTTAATCCATTGTTCACTAGGACCTGCCTTTCATTTTCAAAGCCAGCCAAACCTCAGCCAGCAGTTAGTTCAGCTGAGGTACAAAACCTTTTTCATTTGTGAAGTTAAACTTCTTGTTTCCTTCCTCCAACCTGTCTATGGCTCTCTGAATCGTGGCTGTGCTCTTGAGTATGACAAATGTAATCTTGGCTTCATATAATTTGAAAACTATATGAGGGTACACTCTGTCTCCTCTTGTGCGTAGTTGATGAAGATGACCTTGAATATGAGAGGGCAGGTTTATTGATTAGAATTAATCCACTTGTAACCAGCTTCCAGTCAAAGCCCTTTTGATCCCATTACAGCCAGTTTTTCACATACCTTATTTTCTGCCCATGCAGACTGTAACTTCCCAACCTGAATACACCTCTGAGACTGTCAGCCTCATTCCATTCCTGTACAATTCCAAAATGCTCATCATAGTATCCTTGAAAGAGACATGAACTCCCACAGGTAGAAACTGAATGGAGAGAAGTGACAAGTGGAGTCCCTCAAGGGTCAATACTAGGACCAGTGCTGTTTAACATCTTTGTCTGCAATATGGACAGTGGCATTGAGTGTCCCCTCAGCAAGTCTGCCGATGACACCAAGCTGTGTGGTGGATACACTGGAGGAAAGGGATGCCATCCAAAGGGACCTGGATAGGCTTGTGAGGTGGGCCAGCGCCAACCTCATGAGATTCAACAAGGCCAAGTGCAAGTTCCTGCACCCTGGTCGATGCAATACCATGCACAAATACAGGCTGGGTGGGGAACAGATTGAGAGCAGCCTTGAGAAGGACATTGGGGTTGGTCAACAAAAAACTCAACATGAGCCAGCAATGTTTGCTTGTGGTCCATAAAGGCAATCACATCCTGGGCTGCATCAAGAGTAGGTCAAGGGAGGTGATCCTCCACCTCTCTTCTGATCTCATGAGACCCCATCTGTGTCCAGTTCTGGAGCCCTATACACAGGAAGGATACTGAACTGTTGAAACGTGTACAGAGGAGAGCCATGAGGATGATTGGAGGGCTGAAGCACCTCTCCTATGGGAAGAGGGTGAGAGTTGGGGCTGTTCAGCCTAGAGAAGAGGAGACTCCGAGGAGATCTTACAGTATGCTTCTAGTGCTTGAAGGGGGCTAAGGAAAGCTGGGGAGGGGCTGTTTATAAGGGCTTGTAGTGGTAGGACCAGAGGTAATGGTTTCAAGCTGGAAGAGGATAGGTTTAGACTGGAAGTCAGAAGGAGATTCTTTACAATAAAGGATGTGAGGCACTGGAACAGGTTGCCCACGGAGGTTGTGACTGTCCCCTCCCTGGAAGTGTTCAAAGCCAGGTTGAATGGAGCCTTGAGCAACCTGGTCTTGCAAGGGGTGTCCCTGTTCATGGCAAGGTTGTTGGAACTAGATGAACTTTAAGGTCCCTTCTAACCTGAACGTTCTATGAATCTATGAACTACCATTCATCTAGAAGATGATGCAGAGGTTGTCTCTAGGTGACTCATCTGGTGGATCTCACTCCCTGAAAATGGAGCTGGTCACTGCCGAGTGGAGGGAGTTGGATCAGGATATGCTCGGGTTACCAGGGGTTCCCCACCTTCTGGTGTTCCTCTGTGCTCCTTTGTGCTTGTGAAGATGAGTCTGTAATCATACGGTCTAATAAAGAGTTAATATGGTGGTGTATAGAAAAACAACAGAAACAAATTCACTCTAGTTTGGGGTTTTTTTGTTTTGGGTTTTTTTTTTTCAAAATGGAGGAAATCTGATTATTCAATAACATTTAATGCTTCTGCCATAAAGTTCTCAGGTCTGTATGGGATAAGTTTCCTTCTACACCTTGTCCATTATCCCTGTCAGATTCTTTGAGATATCTTTCACATTGGTAATGACCAGAGGGTTCAATTAAGGAAAATCAAACCATCAAGACACTTTGAGTAAAGTGAAGATCTCAGTGCAGAGTAAAGTGGGAGAAGAACATCCCTCGATCTGCTAACCAGTCTCTTTCTGATGTATGCCAGGATGCTGTTGGCCCTCTTGGCCACAAGAGCACGTTTCTGGCTCATAGTCATCCTGCTGTCCACCAGGACTGCCAGGTCTCTTTCTCCTACATGGTTCTCCAACAGGTCAGTCCCCAACCTATACTGGTCCCTGGAGTTCTTCTTGCCCAAATGCAAGATTCTATACTTACCCTTGTTGTACCTCAATAAAGTCCTCCATGCACAGCAATCCAGCCTGTCCAAGTCTTGCTGAATGGCAGCACAGGTCCCCTGGGATATCGGCGACACCACCCAGCTCTGTGTCGTCGGCAAACTTGCTGACAGTGCACACTAATCCCTTATCCAAGTCATTAATGAATAGATTGAAGAGGACTGGTCCAAATACCGAACCTTGCAGGACTCCACTAGATACAGGCCTCTGGCTAGACTCTGTCCCATTGACCACTACTCTCTGGCTTCCGTCCTGCAGCCAGTACACAATCCACCTCACTGCCCAGTCATCCAGTCCACACTGTCTCAGTTTGGCTGCCAGGATGCTATGTGAGACTGTGTCAAATGCCTTACTGAAGTCAAGATAGACCACATCCAC
>VZRI01005095.1:63570-83606 GCA_013397515.1 Upupa epops | reverse complement strand
TACATTCTCTCACCAGAGCCTTATAATCCCCCCAAGTGGCCATCCCCTCCTTCCATGACCTGTAGACTTTCTTCTTCCTCTGCAATTTACGCAGTAGCTCCCCATCCAACCTGAATGGTCTTCTGTCTCCCTTCCTTTACTTCTTTCCTGTTGGGATGCACATGTGTTTTGCTTCAAAGCAGTGGTCTTTGAATGATGACCAGCTATCTTGGGCCCCTTTACCTGCCAGTACCCTGTCCCATGGGATTTCCCCTAATAATTGGTTGAAAACACCATAGTTGGCCCTCCTGAAGTCCAGGGGTGTGATTCTGCTACGTATTCTATTCCTACCACATGAGGCCCTGAACTCCACCATCTCATGGTCACTGCAGCTGAGGCTGCCCTCAACTTTAACCAGACCCTCCTTACTGGCGAGTACAAGATCTAGCAGTGCTCCTCTCCTAGTGGGCTCTTCTACCATTTTCATCAAGAAATTGTCACCAATGCACTGGAGGAACCTCCTGGACTGCAGCTGGCTAGCTGAGTAGGTCTTCCAGCAAATATCAGGGTAGTTAACAAGCTTCTTCTTGGGTTTCTGTCCTCCCTCTAAGAGGTGCCGGATACTTGGGCCCGTTGTTTCTGGGTCTTATTTGGCTGTTATGCCAACTGGCTCCACCAGTCTACATCTATTTTAGCCTCTCCAATTCTCCTGAGCCTTTCTACTTCTGCCTGTAGCTTTTCAACCTCATCTTGAAGATGTACCGCTTGGTTAAGCAGATCATCTTCCTGCTTGCACTGTACACAGCCAGGAAAACTTGAGAGAGTGTAGCATTCCTGGCAGCCTCAAACAAGCTTTTTTGCCTTACACCTAAAAGAAGGAAAAATACAAAAGAAAGAGGTTGCTTTAAGTCCTACTGCTTGTATTATTAATTATGCAAAGCATCAAGGAACTGTTGCTTATAAATACATATCTGTGTTTTGTTGTGTAGGAAAGCAACCCTTAGGTATCATTGGGTGTGTCTTATCATCATGGCAAATGCTAAATGGTGCAAGTGCTTTGTATTAATAATGCAACTGAATGAGCTTTCCTGGTAATTATGTGTAAAGACTACATTTCCCCCAACACCACCACTATATAAGAACTTTCCTTCCCTTCTCCAACTTGGTCAAAAAAATTACTTCAGGAATAGAAATAATTTATATAAGGCTGTACCCTGGCTATCTGACAATCTTACGCCTTCCCAGTAGGCACAGTACTAACTTTATCCCAGCACAGTGCTCAGGCTAATATGAGTCATTTGATAACCTCCTCATTGTGCATTGACCTCAACCTTGGACCAAAATACAGATAAATTAAATTACAAATCTATCCTTGGTACTCTCACACTCCCTTTACTGTCTCTGAAGCTCTGAGAAGTGCAGCAGGGTCAGAGGCTTCATGTTCTTTCTATCTGGCTGTTGTGAAATGAGAGATGTGTCTCAGATTGTGTTATTGCCTTTGTCCTTTAAAGAGTCTTTTGGCCTGATCCTGTTTGCAGTGGGTTCAGGTCACGATGCTGGTCTGTTCATTACATGTGAATGACTGATACTGGTATAAATGTGAGCAGGTGCCTTCTGCCATGTGAGAAAAACATTGCATCTTTCTCTGAAGGCAGGACCTTGCTTTTAATATCTATATTTTTTTAACTTTCCCTCTAATTTCATTACTGAATGGGACCAATTTTTACCATTCTCCCTGAAAGACACATTAGAATCATAGAATAGTTTGGGCTAGAATAGACCTTTAAGATCATGAAGACAATATTCATGCTGGGGATCTCCAAGAGGAGAACAGAGCATCTGGGACTGAGGGGGGTGACTGGAGGCAGGGTTTTTGAGATAAATCTTATATGAAACAAATCCATTTTAAAGACATAAATCTCTATCTCCATCCACCCCTTCAGCTAGAGGTCCTTTAGCTGAATGCTGTATCCACAAATGGCCAGATAAGATGGGCTCTGTGTGACAAGAGAGCAATGGCATATTGTCCCATATGGATATGGCTTTATTAGAGCATTTGACTTATGGATATGGCTTTATTAGAGTGTTGGATGGAGACAGTAATAACCTCAGCACTGGTGCTCACTCTGCCACTGACATGCTTTGTGTCTTTAGGCCCTCAGCTTACTGGGTCTTTTCCTCATCCACAAAAAAGGACACAATCATTATGGTTGGCCTGCCCAAAGATGTTAGATTTTTAGGGAAACATCTGAGATTTGGTTGTTTGACTGGAGAAGATTTCAAGATATCTAGCTTACAGACAGTGCTGAGCATCACTGCACTAACACTACAACTGTTCATCTTCTTGATTTAAAGACCACTGGGCTGTTCTCTGTGGGTAAATTACAGAACCAATCTACCTCAGACTCTGGAGCTATCCAGTCCCGATTTATCTGGAAATAAATATTTAAAATGTCACAGTCAAGAGCACAAGTGAGGTTGTGTAATTTGGTAGGCTCTCAACTGCTTGCTTTGAGATAAACCTGCCACCCTTTACTGTTCTTGCTGCATGATCATTGCTTGCTCTCCAATGCCTGAAAGCAGTAATGTAACTCATAAATGGAGACTCATGACTGCAATACTTTCTAACTCGTATTTTCAGGTATATTGTGCAAAAACTTCCTAAAGATTCAAAAACATTTTCATACAGAAATTTTCAAGGATACATATTTCTCAAGCTGTGTACTATAAACACAACCATGAAACCAAATCATAGAGTCATAGAATATTTTTAGCAAGAAGAGACCTTCAAGACCATTAAGTCCAACCTCTTCCTAGCCCTATCAGCATCATTAAACCCAGTCCCCCAAAGCAACATCTACCCTTCTCTTCAACACCTCCAGGAATAGGGACTCAACCTCCTCTCTGGGCAGGCTGTTCCAATGCCTCAGAACCCTTTCAGTGAAGAAATTCCTCCTGACATCTAACCTGAACCTCCCCTGGCACAGCTTAAGGCCAATTCCCCTTGTCCTATCACTGGCCACTAGTAAGAATAGACCAACCCCCACCTCTCTACAACCTCTTTTCAAGTAGTTGTAGAAAGCCCTAAGGTCTCCTCTCATTCTTCTCCAGGCTAAACAGCCATAGAATCCATCAGCCACTCCTGAGGGATGCATGTCAATATGTGCAGTGGAGTTGCTTGAATATGCCTAAAGATCTATACAAATCCTATAGTTGTTTGGGTATAACTGCCTATTTATTGGCATACAGTAAAGGTAATTCTGACAGTTCTCCTAAAGGTGAGTCAAAAAGTATGATGGAAGACAGTACCTGAAATAATTATTTTTGGAAGAACCCATAAAAATGGACTTGCAGAAAGTCTGGATATAAAAGAGAGAGAGATGATGGTCATGTTGTGAGAGAGAATCTACTCAATTCACACCCAAACTTACCCAGAATGAAAGGATTCTTTCATCTGAAGCATTCAGGCTCAATGCAGCTTTTGTTTTTTCATGAAGCCTGAAGTATTCACCTCCTTTCACCTTACTGGTAAAGTGGTTTATCTTCTTTATATCTCGATCTTAAAACTTTTGTACTTGGCATAATGTTTCCTTTAATGCCTGTCAGATTGGGAAAACGGTTCATTTTAAAGAAGTGTCTTCCCTTTGAATGTCTAAACTTAGGCACCCTTGAAGAGTGTGTGATCCTGACAAGCAGTAAGAATGTGTTATAAAAACCAGATTTCCTTTGTTTCAAGAATACACAGAGTGGGTCCTTGTAGAAATGTACTAATGAGCTCACAATTAAGTTCAGGCTTCTCTGGAAGCAGCATTCCTTGTGTCTGGGGTGAGAATTTCAACTTGAGACTGAAGTTGCTTAGAAGCAGCCTCAGAAAATTGTCAGGCTATAGAACAGCCTACCCAGGGAGGTGGTTGAGTCCCCATCCCTGGAAGTGTTGAAGAGAAGGGTAGATGTTGTGTTGAGGGAGAGGGTGTAGTGGTGCTGACAGGGCTGGGAAGAGATTGGACTAAATGATCTTGAAGGTTTCCTCTAGCTGAAACTGTTCTGTGATTCTGTGATTCTATGATTAATGCTACTGTAATAAACACAGAAGGAAAAAAGTAAGTCTTTCTGCTTCTTCCCTCCCCCTGTACAGACATTGGTATGCTTCTTAAGAAATCAATGAGATGTTCTGGCAACATGTGGTGATGTAGTGCTTGAGTGTCTTCATGGAACTCCTTGGTGTGATTCTGCTTTTGCCACTAATGGTGATCACTAGGGAACAGCAGAGAAAGAATTGTGTTTCATGGTGATCTGTACTTTTTGTTCCTCATCCTCATCTGAATTGCAAAATTTGTCTGTGACTTGGTTTTGATGTGCAGTACTCCCACTGCTATGGTCTTGGATCACACAAACGATGCTGACCCTCAGAAGTGGTTAGGTTTTCTGCGACCTTGCCACCAATTCTACCAGCTGTTATAAACTTGAATAGAGCAGCTGCTGTTTGAGCTCTGGAGAAGCTCCCTGACAAGCTTTAAATAACTGACTAGTTTATATTACTAATTTAAATTTGCATCCATTTATTTTTCACTTCTGATCTAGCATAACACGCTGTACATGGGTATTGTCTGGGGATGGAACAGTCCTCCCCAAGTGCTCTGTGGGTCTCTTGGACCTCAGACACACTGATGTTGACTTACAGTAATACCGATGGCTACAGTTAAATTGCAGCAATTTTACACGGGGATAATCAATACTTCAGAAACTCAATCACTGAGAAACTGAGTGATTTTTTACTAAATCTTCCAGCATTTGTCTTCCTGTGAATTAAAAAAATGGGGATCAGACACCCCTTCTTTAAATGATGAAGATGGTGATACTTTATTTACAGGGATTTGGGAATGACTTTTTAACCAAAGCTGGTTGGGAATGCTCTGTGAGAACAGTTCTCTGATCAAAAATGCCTGTTTTCAGACTCAGATTTCATGGGTAGAAAGATTTTTTATTTTCCCCTGCCTCCTCTGGGATGATTGGAGGGAGGGATCTTTGTTTGCCTGCTTACAGTCTTCCAGCTTCAGGGGAACAATGAAATTCAGGAACAATTCTCAAAAAGGAATGCACAGCAACCACTTCATTGCCTGCCTCTCAGCAACACCTCTGGAAGCCAGGCACAGGGAAATGGAAAAAGCAAAAAGACATCAGTTTTTGTTGTCAGCTTTATGGTTCCCATAAGGAACATGTCAAATTTTCTTTCCTCTTAGAAGCAAACTCAGCATTGGAACAGCCTGTCCAGAGTGGGAGTTGAGTCACTATTCCTAGTGGCATTTAAGAGAAGACATTGCTTTGGGAGACAGGGTTTAGTGGTGCTGATAGGGCTAGGAAAAGGTTGGAATCGATGATCTTGAAGGTCTCTTCCAGACAAAACTGTTCTATGATTCTAAATGGGGAAAGAAATAAATGCATAGGTAAAGCACTTAGCCCCTGAAAAGCATGGATCTAATAAGTCAGTATTTCCATGAGTATATTTCTGATGCAGAAAACTAAGAAAAGTGGAAGATAAGCACATGGTGTTCCTTCAGTTTATCATTTGGTTGGGTGTAAGAGTTCAGGTGATTTCACCTGACATGAGGTAGGAGTACTCTGTGCAATTTGATATTGCTTTTAGATCCATCCACAATTTACCACACAACTCAGAGATAAATAAGACCTGCAACATCTCATAGCAATGCACAGCCATGGATATCTCTGAACCTCTACGGATACAATGGGTAGGCTTACAAGTAATTGAAGGAACACTGGAAGCAAATATATGTAATGGGTTTTGGTAGCACTGATGTCCTTCTAAAAAGGACAGAGGAATGAACCTCAGTGTTGCCTACAGAAATTATAAAGGAGATTTGAGAATATTAACTTTCTGCATAACTTTGCAGAATCATCGGGAGCACAAAGCAGCCTGATCCTTAAAATGGGCACTTGCGATGTGGGTGCTTCTGCTTTGCAAATAGTACTGTCTGGCTGCAGAAAAACAAATCCATGCAAGAGCTCTCCTCAGAAGGTTTGGGAAGGTGGTATGTTGTGGTTTTTTTTTTATTTAATCTTCCTCATACATTGTTTGGGAACGTACTCCAATCATTTTTCTGGGCTACAATTGGTCCCTACAGCCTGGGCATCAGCTGTTACAGAATTATCTCAGCAACTGCAGAATACTGGTCACTTTGAACTCACAAAACCAGTGAGTCCTTAAAACTCCATTCCAATAGCTAACTCTGATGACAGCTCAAAATGTCTTACAGAATTTTCAGTACAGCCAGTGCTATTTCTGCCCTAAACTAATCTAGGAGGCTTTTTTATTATTATTCTTAAATATTAATAGCAACATCTCTAGGAAGTATCTGAAGTCCAGAATTCCACTTTTACCAATCATTTAGTCAAACCATTCCTCACTTTAAGTGCTATTTCTGATAAAATGGCTACAGGAACAGTTCTCAACTGGGTAAAAACTGCAGGATTAAGAACACCATTGTTATGTGAAATGGTTCCCTTGGGAGAAATCCTAGATAATCTGCTCCCGAGAACCTACTGGAAATGAGAGGAGGTTTGCTTATTTTCAGAATCCTGGAATATTTCATTTATTTTTAGATGTCTGGCAATTAATCTGGCTGCTCTGGAGATGCTTAAGCTCTTCACATAATCAAGTGAGGCTGCTTATTCTTTCAACACTAAGATAGTACCAGTAGTTTTGATCACACAAACCTGTCAGCTTGCTTACATTAGCTTAAATGACAGTGTTAGTCTGATGAAGCCTTGTTGGCAAATACTTAGTTTTTGGTGTTTGACTGGCCTATAGCTCAGACAGGACAGAAAAAGTTAGATTACAGTTTTGCAAAGAAAACTTGCTTTCTAATAATCATAGGCTGCTCTAATAAGCAGAGTTCTAGAAAGGGTCAGTATATGATGTTGTGTGCAGTAAGAAGCGGACATTTTTCAGACTTGTGAAACTGAAACATGTCAGTAGCTTAAGCAAGCAAGTTAAAAATCAGGTTCCATGACAAATTTAAGGCTCCTCTTAGTTTCTTAACAAATAATTTAGGGGTTTTCATGCAGGGGATAGCTGACTGCAGTCAGCTAGTAAAATCAGATATAATTTAATTCTGAAGTACAGTGACTGAAGTTTGAAACCCTGCTGAAAAGCTATGGGAGAGGCATTATGCATTTTTCATAGAAAGGAGTAAAATATTAATTCTTTTTTAGTGACAGAGATGAGCACTATAAAAAAGTTTCAGAACTGGGGCAAAAGAGCTGCATTATTTAACCACAGCCACTTCATTACATGATATTAAGAAGTTGTTCGATATTTAAGAGCAAAAAGGCTTTTACAGTTCTGCCTATTAGAGGGAAAAAAATGAAAGACTAGTCATTCCTGGAAGAGAGAACAGAGCCTGTAAGCAGATGTTCCCCTTCCTTTCTTTCCCCTGTGTTCTGAAAAAGCAAGCATCAACATTATAACTAAGGAATTTTTTTGACACCTTTAATGGCACATTGCCTGGGCTCGAACTGCATTTTATGGGGCTTCACATCAGAAAAACGCTTTGAAAGTTTAGATCACAGATCCACCAACACTGACATACTAACCTTCCTCTGAGTGATCCCAAACAGGCTAGCAGGATTCCACCAACTTCCATATCTGTCCCTACAGCAGTACCTAGGCTACTATAACCAAGACTTCTCATGAGTACAAGTTTGGGTACTATTTAACTGTTGCAATCATAATCCATTGGGGGTTGGCATCTGCATAGTAAGGCTTGACATGGCAAGGATATACAAGGTTAACTGTGTATATCTCACTAAACTCAGAAAGGTGATTCAGGAAGGTCTCTGTTATTTTGCAGGCACCTTTTTCCTGTTCAGGGTGGTTTTTTTACAGAAGACTGGTGCTGCTGTTACTCTGCCTTGCAAGAGCAGAGGATCACTTTGGCAGCCATTAGGAAACTGTTGGATTTAAGTGGATAAGGCTGCTCTAATAGGAGATATGTTGTAGAAAGAGTATGATTCATTGTTTTGAGCTGTGCACAGAGCTCAAATACTTGATTTAATTTAGTGTAGTACAGAACTATGTTATCTATAGTTTGTCACCAGGACTAGGAGAGATTGTTTTTTCCTTTGCCCTTGCTGATCCTGAAACTCTTCCTCATCTTTTGAGGAGCCTTTCCTGAGGGTTTCAGGTTGACCACATTACAATTAAATAATTTGATACCAGTGCTGTAGACATTTTCTCTAATGAGAGCTGGAGTTTGGAGAATATAACTTTTCCTTGGAACTCTATTAAGATTTATAATGAAGTTATCCCAGATGTGCTTCCCAGATTAACACATAAGGCTATAAACTGCATCTAATGTCTAAAGTTGTAGTCTAGCTAAGCTCAAAATCTTGACAAATTCAAAACTGGGAGGACATATCAGAAAGATGTGCAGTATACCTCTTTATTTCCACTGCTGTTTAAGACATCTTTCAGAAATCCTGGTAGCACAGTGGTGGTGTACATACACCAAAGAAAAGCTAATGGCTGTTTGATCCTATATAAAGTACCTTTAAACATGAGAGGACAACATTGCTGATAAAACAAGGTAGGCAACATCCACTGCTTTCTCCTCCTCCAGTGAACCAGTCTTTTCATCATAAAATAACTGCTCAGACATTGTTTGCCTTTGATAAATTCATGCTGGCTTCTCCCAATCATCTTCTTATCCTTTATGTGTCTGGAAATTACTTCAAGTGGGATTTGCTTTATAACCTTTGCAAGATCAACAGTGCAACTGGCTGGCCTGCAGCTACCTGACTCTCTCTTTTTGAAAATTAGGTTTGTATTTGTCTTTTAGGCAAGAGGAACCTGTCCCTGGTTGCCTTGACCTTTAATGACAGAAGCTGGCCTTTGAATGACATTGACAAGTTCCATCAGCACCATAAAAATTATCCTGTCTGATCCCATAGGTTTGTTGTATACCCAACAGGCTGAAGTGCTGTCTGACTCCTCTGTTGTGGATAATGCTTCATGCCTACAGACTCTGATATTAGGTTCAGTGTCCTCAAAGGCCTGAGTTCCAGCTTTGCTGTAACACATACTGTGAGAAAAAACAAGGAATGAATAGTTCAGTCATATTCTCATCATTTGTCCCTAACTTCCCTGCCTCACTGAGCAATAGGATCATTAATCTATTAGCCTTCCTTTTCCACAGAAGCACAGAATTGCCAGAGTTGGAAGGGAACTCACAAGATTATAAAATCAAATCCTTCCTAAACCAGGATTTAATAGAACACATTGCACAGGACTGCATCCAGGAAGCTTTTGGAGACTCCACAACCTTTCAGGGCAGCCTGTTCCAGTGCTGTCACCTGCACAGTGAAAAGGTTTTTCGTCATATCTAAATGAAACCTCCTGTGTTCCATCTTGTGCCCATTGTCTCTTGTCCAGCCTCTGGGTACAACTGAAAACATTTTGGCACGATCCGCCCTACAGCCACTCTTCAGAGATATTTACAGGAGTGGATCAGGCTTCCTCTCATTCTTCTCTTCTCAAGGCTAAATGGTCCAAACTCTCTCAACTTTTCCCCACAGAGAAGTGCTTCAGGCTCCCAGTCATCTTCACTGCCCTCCACTGGCTACTCTCCAGTAATTCCCTGTCTCTCTTGAACTTGGTACCCTAGAACTGGACACAATACTCCAGATGTGACCTCAGAGCAGAGTAGAGGAGGAGAATGACCTCTGTAGACCTACTGGCCACGTACTTCTTAATGCATTCCAGAATCCCATTGGCCTTCTTGTCCACAAGGGCACATTGTCAGCTCATGGCCAGCTTTCTGTCCACCAGAACTCCAAGATCTTTCTCTTCAGGGCTACTCTCCAACAGGTCTAGCTCTAAACTATGCTGATGCATGGAGTTGTTACTTCCCAGGTGCACTACCCCACACTCGCTCCTTTTGAACCTCAATAAGTTCTTCTTTGTCCAATTCTCCAGCCTGTCCAGGTCACTCTGGATGGCATCAGAGCCCTCCAGTATGTCAACCACTACTCCCAGCTTGTACCATCAGCAAATGTACTGATGGGACACTCTGGCCCCTCATCCAGGTCATTTATGAATATGTTAAAGACCACATCCAGTCCTCAACCCTAGGGGTCACTGCTGGTCACAGGTCTCCAACATGACCCTGCATCTGTTTGTGTTTCTCCACTGGTTCCCAGAAAGCCCAGGAGCAAGCTTGAGATGGTTTTGCATGGGCAACTCCTACCAGACATATAATTCTCACCTTATCAATGTCCCTTATGTTTTTTTATTCAGCTTTTTTACAATGCCCCACTGATTTTCAGCAGTTTTTATCCAGGGCAAGAGATGACTCCTGCTACAAGTCTGATGCCTACATTTGTTTCATAATTTGAAGATCATCTTATAGTTACAGTGGTCAAGAGGAGTGGTAGTTATTTCTGTTCCTTATAGCAATTAAGGTGGGGAGACTGTGTGAATATAATTAGTGTACTGTTTTTTTGTCCATCAGGTTCCTCTGTTTGAACTGTATTCAGTAGAAGTCCCCCGATATTATTACTAACCACAATGATCATACTACTGTTATCACAGAAGAGTCTGGTAAAGCCCTCTCCATGCTATCTAGAGGGTTTCTGGTTGACCTGAAGACTTCAGATAACATTCTTTCATGTTAGTTGTCTTGTTTGGTTTTAGTTGGACATTGTTTGCTAAAACAATCAAAGGAAATAATTCATTCGTCTGCCTCTGAAACAAAGGTGGAGGAAAATGTTTTGCTTTGCCTGTCAAAAATTCTTACACTCATTTTGCTGCTAAGTTCTCCTACTTTTGGACGAGAGATAGAGAATTTGGCAGGGAGGCTTTTCTGATGTCATGGTGTGCAGTTTTACATCCTTGAATAAATTTACTTAGCACAACATGTATTTCCTTAGAGACTTGTCTGAGATTTACTACCAAAATCCCTGAGGCTTTCTCTAGACCAAGAAGACTGGGTATTTCCTCAACAGTGGGAGGAACTGTACTGTCTAACAAAGACCTTTCTGCTCCTGTCCATGCAGACGTTATAGCTGTTTCTCAGTGCTCTCTCTGTCCACAGGCAAGACACTGAAGAGGTGAGAAGGTGTATGTGTCAAGTGTAGAAGCGCACTGAGTGAGATCAAGGGAGAGTCTGAAGAAAGAGAAGGAATGCAACGCTGCCAGAGTTGGCTTCAAGGATAATGACATTTCTGGCCAGATGAGAAATGAACAGTGACATCTTTCAAGTGCAGGTAGAAGTTACAGAAAGGCCAGATTCTTTCCCCTGTGTTAACAGGTGGGATTGGGATGGGCAGAGAGAGTGAGAGAAAAAGAGCTGTGTGGCTAAAGGGAGCAGTGCTCCCTTCTGCTTTGCCTCTATGACCACGACCAATTCATCTGTCTACTGCCTATACTCATCCTAGTGAAAAAAAATGAAAAGAGGAATATACTGTCCACTTGGAGAGAGGATGGTTAAGATGTGGAGTTGAGAGTACTTACATATACAGAGGGTTTATCATCCAATAGGATTAGGACAGAGAAAAATACCATTTGAGGGACAAGAAACCATGGTGAGGGGGAAGGTCACTTCTGCCTTGTTTCTTTTTAGCTTCTCCTATATCTTAGTGTCTGTTCAGAGTTGCATCACTGCCACTGAAAGAATGTTATCGCTTCTGAAGACATGTGGGAGGAACCGTCAAGGTCTACTAATTTATCTGTTTTCAACTGGAGACACTGTGAGAATTCTGAACCTTGAAGATTAATGAGGATCAAGACTGAAGTCAGATGACTGCTGTGATTTGAGAGACAAGCAGGAGCTGTCTACAATGGACATTCTGAACACTTTATCTCAGTTCAGTGTAAGAGCAGTGCGATGAAACTCTCTATGTCTGTGTTTATATCTTGTGGGATTGGTTTCTTCTGATGTGTGTGGGGGGAGTGAATTAAAATGTCTTGAGGCTTTTCTTCTCCAAACTGAGTCAGTTATTTCATTGCCTGCAGAATTGTCAGTGAGTTTGTTAAACCCTCCCTTTGTGTCTGACACTTTAGTTAAAAGCTCTTGGTTGAAATATAGTCAGCGTCTCTGACATGAGTGGCCACCCAGGTGGGATGTGTAGGGATCCAGATAAGGACCCACAACTACACTACTACCACACAACACAAACACCACCAGCTAAAAAGTATTAGATGTGCAAGTGGCAGCATGTCCGGTCTGACCTGAGCCAGGACTCTTATCAAAAGCTGTCTGTACCTATGCTGAAACAATTTCAAACACTATGCATTTGGAAGGAGAGTTGTAAGTACCATTTGCACACAAACACAAATGCTGCAGCAGGTTAATAACTTTTTGTCATTTTGGAAATAACGTCCTTCTCTTTCATGGAACTGGGGATCTGTTGAAACATTTGGGATTGGGTGATTTTAGGATTAGCAGAAAAAAGTACTGTGAAATGAGGAAGGGTAGATAGAACAATGAACATAAAGGACTGTGAGAGGATAAAAAATAAGGACAGGATGGTAGGATGAACACTTGGGACCAGTTCAGGGACTATAGACTGGAAATAAATGAACGGATGGAAATTAAAAGGTGGAGTGCAGGAGCAAAAGGAGCTGAACAAAACCATAACAGGAAAAAGTCCAGCTGAAGCATGAACAGACATCTTATAGATGTTGCATGTGATAGAGCAGAACCCAAGTTTGGGCCTAGTCTTTGTATGCCTCAGTTATTCTAAGCTGCCTAGCAAATAGTTGTGAAAGCTCCACACCTTTTTCTGGACATAGTTATGCATACTGTTATCTTCTGTCCTACTCATTCCTCTGTTCACAGAGAAAACATTTGTGTTGTGAGATTAGAAACAGTGGCCATCTGGCAGGCCAGCATGCTTTTCATCCCGTGATAAATAGAGCCCTGAAATACTTCAAAGGGGTCTCTCTATGAAAAACATCTAACAAAAAGCCAGATTTATGTGAAAAATTCTTAAGGGTTTTGGAAATAGATATTTAAAGATGTTTAGCATTTATTCATCTGCAGGATAGGAGTTTGGGGAGTTTATTTTCAGTTTTAGTTTTTGAAAGCCCAAGACACAGACATTGTTAAAGGTACTTCAGAGTTACAGAGATAAGTACCTAAAAGCTAGGAAATACTTCAATGCTTTCCCTTCCCCTTCTCCCCTTATTCCAGTATTGTGACACAGTTCTTAGTTACACAATGGTATATTTTTGCCTGTATGAGAACCTGTCCTCATTGACTGCACAGAAAAGATAGTGCTCCAGGAATAGTTCTGGATCATTTAGCAAATGAGACTGTCATCTTCAGCTTATCATGGAAGTGTTAATTCTTCCTCCTTTAGTAAATGTGGAACAAACATCCCATTCAGAGCTCAGTGCAGAGACAGCCCATGTAATACTTTGTAAATGTGAAAGCAATCAAAATTATACCCTGCTTTGTTATGGCACTGCAGCTGTAATCTTAAAGGCACAGGGAGACAGTTCACTGAAGTGCATGCATGTGAACTCACTGTGCTACGGCTGCTGTTTCATCTCGGTAATAACTTCACTGAATTTGCTGGCTTTTCTTCAAATGTGTAACTCATAAGGAAAGGAAGAAACTTTGGAAGAATGAAAGGAGACAGCAGCTCAGAGTACTGGGATGGCTGCTTTCCTATGAGAAAACAGTCAGGGTTGCTTCTGTCTCAGGAAAACTGAGAAGTCTTAGCACTGCCTGTTGTGGCAATGATGAAAAATGCAGCATGATGCATACATGGGTGTTGTTAGCTGCCTTGATCCTACTCACTCTGCTGCCATCTGATGCTTTGAGGTCTGCAGTTATATAAATGAACTGAAGTTTTTACACGTTTTCTTCTTTCTCATGTGTAATGTAAATACAAAAGTCAGTGCTTCATTTCCTGTGTTCAGTGAAGTCACTCATCTTTCCTAGCATGCATGTTTAGCATTCTGACAGCATACTGTTTCAGACTTGTGCCTGAGGCACTAAAGACTTTGCCTGTAAATATTTGATACCATATCATTTGGCTGTTCTGATACCTGGAAGACTGTCAACAAACAGAATGGTTTGTTCTTGATTTCTGGTAAGAGAAGAAAACAGGAGAATCATAGAAGCATTTAGGTTGGAAAAGACTTTTGATATCATAGACTCCAAACATTAACCTAACATTACCAAGTCCATCACTAAACTATGTCTTTAAGCTTCACATCTACACTACTTTTAAACACCTCAAGTGACAGCAATTTGAACACCTCCCTGGGCAACCTGTTTCAATGCTTGATGATGCTTTCAGTGAAGAAGTTCTTCCTAATGTCCAACCTAAATTTCCGTCAATGCAACTTGAGGCCATTGTCCTATCATTTGTTTTTTGTGAGAAGAGACCAGTACTCACCTCTAGATAACTTTCTTTAGGTTAGTCATAGATACTAACAAAGTCTCCCCTCAGCCTTGTTCCCTCAGACAAGATAGCCCCAGCTCCCTCAGCCACTTTCCAGTCACTCTCTCCCAAGCCTATAGTGCTCATTCAGTTATTGTGTCCCAAGTGCAGGACCTGGCACTTGGCTTTGTTGTAGCTCATACAACAGGCCTTGGCCCATGGATCTAGCCTGTCTAGATGTCTCTGTTGAGCCTCTCTACCCTCAAGCAGATCAACTCCCACACAGCTTGATGTTGTCTGCAAATTTACTGAGTGCACATTTGATCCCCTTGTCCAACTTGGATTTACCACCATTCATCACCATTCTTTGTATCCGGCCTTCCAGCAGTGCTGATGCCAGAAGAGCATATGCCTGCCCAAGCTGCAGGCAGACAGTGATCTCTTGTTTCTGAGTGCTATGGCTAACAGCTTCAATGCAAAAGCTAATTCTGCTTCCATCTCCTGTTCAGAACTCTCATTTATAGATTTATGACTCTGAGTAAGTAGGGAGGCATGAAGTTGGCTGTAATTGGTACCACGCATAAATGTAAATGACCACTTCAAATGTGGATGCTCCGCCAGCTATTACATTTATTGATTCCCCTGGCTATTGCTGTTTTTAAACCATCATAGTCTGTTTTATGTGTGGAACATTTTGGCTTCTGGGAGACTAATTTTACCTCTGGACCTCCAGCCTGTGCCAAGTTATGTTGTTCTTGCTCTGCATGTTAAGATATGGTGATGTTCATGAGTTCAGAGGTCCATGGTTCACTCAAGCTAGAGCAGGTATGCAGGACTGTTTGTTTTACATCTCTCCATTTGATATGGTCAGATATTACAAGAGATCACAGGAGTATCTCTAGCTGTTCTCCTGGTTGTTCAGTGTCTCTTTCCTTTGAATCAGGCATTCAGCCACCTTCTCCAATGCTTACTGAATGGAGTCCAGCCCCAGTAAGATGTTTGGAAAAGGGATATAAAAAGTGTATTGGCTGGCAAGTAAGTAAAAAAAATAGTAGGATCAAGGGGAGGAGATCTGCCTAATTGGGAAATTATCACAGTATCACAGTACCACAGTAATGATGAGGCTGGAAAAGACCTTAAAGATCATCCAGTCCAACCTACAACCAACCAAGTAACCCTAAACATCTGACATCTAGATCATGCCACTCAGCAATTCATCCAGACTAACCTTAAACACCTCCAGAGATGGTGACCCAACCACCTCCGTGGGCAGCCCATTCCAAAATCAGATCACTCTTTCAGTGAAAAAACTTTTCCTAAAGTCAAGTCTAAACCTCCCACGATGGAGCTTAAGACTATGACCCCTTGTCCTGTCTCCAGTGTCCAGGGAGGAAAGACCGATCCCCACCTGACCATAACCATCTTTTAAGTAGCTATAGACAGCGATAAGGTCACCCCTGCACCTCCTCTTTTCCAGGCTCAACAGACCCAGCTCCATCAGCCTCTCCTCACACGGCTTACCTTCCAGCCCCTTTACCATTCTAGTTGCTCTTCTCTACACTCATTCCAGCACCTCAACATCCTTCCTTAACTGAGGGGCCCAGAATTGAACACAATACCCCAGGTGCAGTCTAACCAGTGCCGAATACAGGGGGAGGATAATCTCCCTCTCCCTGCTGGCCACACCATTCGTGACACAGGCCAGAATGCCATTAGCCCTCTTGGCCACCTGGGCATATTGCTGATTCATGCTAAGTTTACTGTCCACCAGTACCCCCAAGTCTCTTTCTACCTGGGTACTCTCCCAAGAACTCCATTCCCAGCCTATAGTTCTGCCTGAGGTTGTTATAACCAAAATGCACAACCCAACAGTCTTGTTAAAACTAATCCTATTAGAGTCTGCCCATCTCTCCAGTCTGTCCAGGTCCCTCTGCAGGGCCCTCCTACCCTCCAACAAATCAACACGGGCTCCAAGCTTGGTGTCATCCGCAAATTTGCTCATGATGGATTCCAACCCATCATCAATATCATCAATGAAGATGTTGAACAGGACCAGACCTAACACCGACCCTTGGAGGACACCACTAGTAATGGGTCACCAACTAGATGTGACACCATTTACCACCACTCTCTGGGCTCATCCATCCAACCAGTTCCTGACCCAGCTCAGTATATTCCTGTCAAAGCCCCTTGCTGCCGTCTTAGCTAGGAGTATATCATGGGAGACCGTGTTGAATGCCTTACTGAAATCGAGGTAAACCACATCCACAGCCTTCCTCTCATCAAGCAGTTGAGTCACTTGATCATAAAAGGAGATCAGGTTAGTCAGGCAAGACCCACCCCACCTAAACCCATGTTGACTGGGCTTAATCTCTTTGCCATCACTCAGTTGTTGCATGATAGCACTCAGCTGAATGTAGGAAGCAGGAGAGAGGGTGTGGGCATCCTAAACCTTTGAATCACAGCCACATGCCTTGCTTTGGCTTGGAGATGTGAACACAGACACCATCTCTTTGAAGAGATGCTTAGTGGCATCTTTAGGTGACACTGGTCTTGTGTTGTTGGCTTCAGACCAAACAATTATGCAGAGAGTGTCTTGCTGCTGTGTGGCTTTCTTGAGTGGTACTTTGGAGTTTGCCTCTTGCTCCTCCCTAACATCTCCAGATCTTCCTTGACATTCTTCTCCAGCTTTTTAAATTGTGTACCAGTGCAAGATGCTGGCCCAGCAAGATCCACAGGGAGGCTGAATGGTGGCAGCTGGCATCATCTCTTAATATAGAAATGAGGGGTGTGGCTGCACAGGCAGTGTGGTGCACAGCACTTTGGGAACAGGCTGTGTGCTAAAAACAGTAGTTTCACGTTGCAAAGGCTCAGGAGTTCAATACACAGAGGCTGAGGTGCAGTGTAAGTACACGGAGGGCAGCACAGTGACTTCTCAAGATCTTTCATGAGCAAGTACACACAGTGCACAGCAGCCTGGATGCTGGCTCAGAGACAGACTTTGGTAAGAGATGAGCAGAGTGCATAGATGTGTCCAGATGGGACTTTCGATCACATGGAGACATCTCAGTTACCTGTAACACTGCTAGCCCGGGTAACATGAATAACAGAGCTGTGGCAGCATGAAATGTCTGCGTGGGCTAGAAAATTGTCTTGCAAACCATTGCAGAGCTCCATACTGCCTGTGCTATGACGATTGTAGCTTGGTCGTTTAAACCCAGTTCAGGATGAGCGACATCACAGCAGTGATTTCAGCACAGATATGCCCTGTATCCTCTCAGAAATCTCAGGTGTTTTTCCATTGTTACCAAAAGCTGCTTTCTTATCAGTTAACCATGCAAATGAATAAATCACAATTGCGATTCAAATAATCTTGTGAATGAATAATTCATTGTAATAATTGAAAAATCATTCTCAGTGAGAAGCATTATACTCTTACAAAGGTAAACATGGATTCTTTTTTAAAAAAGAAGTATCCTCTCCAGCAAAATACTTTTCATTTGTTTGCCATGTCCAATTATATTCACTATGAAGAGCTCAAAACGGCTTCCTTGTGTGACAGCCATCTTCATTTACATGAGAAACATGTGCTTCCCTTTGCAACAGGCATCTTCAATGCTACTGAGTAAGAAAGAAAAAAGGATCAAATGACATTTCAATCGTATTCACCTCCTTTCCTGAGGACAGAATCAAACACAGCAACCATAGTCAGCCTGCCAGAATGTTCAGAGCTGTGAAGTGAACTCAGACTTGCCAGCTAATCATAGAGGAACTGGGAGGAGGGCTAAAGAGAATGTTGTATCAATCTGTGCTGCTAAGAGATAGTGCAGGCTAAGCACGAGGCTTGCAGCCAGCAGAGGCATCAGATACTACGATGATAAAAGCCTCATTAATAATATTGAGCACTGACAAAGGGCTTTCAAGGGAATGACTGACTTTTGTCCTGAGAAGGCTGGAAGGAGCTTCACCTGTGAACCCTATTTTCAGAGCAAGGAAAGTATATGCTGTCCTGAGTTTCTCTACATTTTCTGTGCCAAGAGGGACAGGGATGCAGCAAGACTGTGCCCCTGTAGTGGGCACTGGTGAGGCCTCCCGTCGAGTACTGGGGGCAGTTCTGGGCCACTCACTTCAACAAAGACATTGAAGGGCTGGAGCCAGTCCAGTGGAGCAATGATGCTGGGGAACAGACCGGCGGGAAAATCTGATGAGGACAGGCTGAGGGAGCTGGGGGTGTTTAGCTTGGAGGAGACTCATGGGGGACCCCATCACTCTCCGTAACTTCCTGAAGGGAAGGTTTAGTCAGGTGGGAGTCAGGCTCTTTTCCTAGGCAACTCACAACAGGATGAGAGGGCAGGATCTAAAGCTGCCAGGGCAGGGTTAGGTTGGATATTAGGAAGTACTTCCTCACAGAAAGCGCTTCCCAGGACAGTGGTGTAGTCTCCCATCCCTATAGGTGTTTAAGGACAGACTGAATGCAGCACTGAGTGCCTTGGTCTAGCTGATTGTGGTGATTTTAGGTCACAGGTTGGGCTTCATGAGTTCACAGGTCTTTCCCAGCCTCACTAATTCTGTGATTCTGTAATTCTGTGAAGACACAGGTTTCTAAACCCAAATGGCATGGGAGCCTGAATGCCTACAGTACTGGCTTTCAGACAAACCAAGTCACTGTGTGGTACCACAAGCAGTATGTGCAAATTCACCTGTGCAGTACCTGGGTGAAGGGGCAAACTCTACCCACCCCTAACCACTGGAGAAATACTGCATTTGCTTGTCTTTCCACAGCTGCACTGCTCACTGTGTGGCAGGCTGTCTCCCTCTGAGCCCACTCCAATGCCACTGCTGTGCTTCCATCATGGCAATGACATTTATAAATGGAGGTCTGCGACCCACAGGCAGAGAGCAACTGGCTCAAGGTCAACTACGGCTTGCCCCAGGGACAGAAACAACACCCAGGTTTCCCGGACTGAGCTCGGAGCCGGTGGTGTTTGCCAGCTCCCCCCCAGACTCTGAACAGAGGGACGTGNGGGGGAAAGAAGGGCGAGGGTATGCCCCCCTCTTCTCCGGGACAGGCTGCTGATAAGCGCTTGGCTGGAGCGCTGCAGCCCGCATCGGACTCCCCTCGGAGGTTGTTCTCTCCCACCCACCAAGATACCTGGGCCAGGGCTGGTGCGGCAGGGGCGACCACTAGGCTCCGCACACGTGTCTTGTTGGAGTGCGCGCACCTGCCGAGTCCTGACCGCGCGTCCGTGCGCGCCCCTGCGTACGGGAGCGCAATTGTGCGCGCGTCCGCTTGTGCCCGCGTGTGCCCCTCTGTGCCACCCCGTGCGCTCGCACGCCGCCTGCTCCTCCTCTCCCTCTGCCATCTCTGCCGTGGCTGTGCGCATCCGAGAAAGCACAGCCGGCCGCGCCGGAGCCGGAGGAGGAGCCGCGTCGGGAGCAGCGCTGAGCAGTGAGGCGCAACAGGCGGAGCCCGAGGCGCGCGGATGTCAGCGGTTGGAGGCGCCGGCGGCGCGGACGGCGGGAGCTGAAGGCGAGGAGGGGGCGAGGCGGCGGCAGGTAAGGGGAGCGGTGCGAAATGCGGGCGGAGGAGCCGCTGACGCTGGCGGCCCCGCGGACGGGCGAGGCGGAGGCGGAGGCGCCGGGCGAGG
>VZRI01005095.1:0-63502 GCA_013397515.1 Upupa epops | reverse complement strand
GCTACTTCGACCCGCTCCGCAACGAGTACTTCTTTGATCGCAACCGGCCCAGCTTCGACGCCATCCTCTACTACTATCAGTCTGGGGGTAGACTCCGCCGCCCGGTCCATGTGCCCCTCGACATATTCCTGGAGGAGATCCGCTTCTACCAGCTGGGCCAGGAGGCCATCGAAACCTTCCGGGAGGATGAAGGCTTTATTCAAGAGGAGGAGAAGCCCCTGCCGCAGCACCACTTCCAACGACAGGTCTGGCTACTCTTTGAGTACCCTGAGAGCTCCGGGCCGGCCCGAGCCATTGCCATTGTCTCTGTACTTGTCATCCTCATCTCCATCGTCATCTTCTGCCTGGAGACCCTGCCCGAATTCCGTCAGGAGCCCAAGGGTGCCCAGCCTGGCTTTGGGGAGGTGGCAACTGCAGGCGATGAGGCACTGTTGCTGCCACCACTGCCACTGCCGAGCGGGACTCCTCTACCCCTGCACCCCACTGCTGCTGCTGGCCCCTTCTTCACAGATCCCTTCTTCCTCATCGAGACACTATGCATCATCTGGTTTTCCTTTGAACTTCTTGTCCGCTTCTTTGCCTGCCCGAGCAAGCCCGAGTTCTCCCGCAACATCATGAACATCATTGACATTGTGGCCATCATCCCTTACTTCATCACCCTGGGCACCGAGCTGGCCCAACAGCAGCAGCAGAAGCAGCAGCCTGGCAGCAGCAGCAACAATGGAGGCCAGCAGCAAGCCATGTCCCTGGCCATCCTCAGAGTCATTCGTCTGGTCAGAGTCTTTAGGATCTTCAAGCTCTCCAGGCACTCCAAGGGGCTGCAGATCTTGGGGAAGACTCTCCAGGCCAGCATGAGGGAGCTGGGCCTCCTCATCTTCTTCCTCTTCATTGGGGTGATCCTCTTCTCCAGTGCTGTCTATTTTGCAGAGACTGATGACCCTGACTCCCTGTTCACTAGCATTCCTGATGCTTTTTGGTGGGCAGTGGTGTCCATGACCACCGTGGGCTACGGGGACATGTATCCCATGACAATTGGTGGCAAGATTGTGGGCTCCTTGTGTGCCATCGCAGGTGTGCTTACCATCGCCCTCCCTGTCCCTGTCATTGTGTCCAACTTCAACTACTTCTACCACCGAGAGACTGATCATGAAGAACAGTGCCAGTACACCCATGTTACCTGTGGCCAGCAGCAGTCACCCTTCTCTGAGCCCAAGAAGGGGGACAGTAGTCAGTCTCTCAGCAAATCTGAATTCCTGGAAGCAGAAGATCTGGAGTCCATGAAATATTCCAACTTCATTCCTCCCAACAGCCAGGGTTATAAAGAAAAGAAAATGCTGACAGAGGTGTGATCAGTTGTGTTATCCTAGGTCCAAACACTGAGCTGCAAGCTGCTGTATAGCTGTTTTCCTGCTACCAGCAAGATCTATTCAGTATTTACATACTAGACACTGAATTGTGATACCATAAACAGAATTATTTTGATAATGGGCTCTTCTGTCCCAGTTTGCTGTTTCTCAGTGCTGTCTGCAGCCAGAAATGTTACTGCTTTATTCTATGGAGTACTTGCTGTCATCCCCCACTCCCTTGTGGGTATCTTTCTTTTTGAGGACTGCTAGAGTCAATATTTGTTCTGAAACCCTGTCCTTTCTACTCTACCTGCAGAGGAACCCTTGCCACTAGGCTGGAAGATTCAACAGCAAGTAAACTAATAAAGGGGCTACAAACATCTGGCTCGAGCCATGCCATTAGTTTCTGTGCCAGCCCAGTGCCCCTGTCTGTGAGCAGTCACACCTGCCATGCCGTTGCCTTTGAATAGTGGAAATGCTGTAGCCAGCACCACAGTGAGTTGTGCAGCTGTAGGGGAAGGTCAGCAGGCAGATGCCTGCCTTCTTTGAATCCTTTGCATGCTAAAGACCCTTGTGGTTTGTGTTTCAGAGAAGGTGCATAGGTCTATAAGCTCTTGACTACTTGTGACCATATATCACTTATCAAAATCCAGCCTTATAGAAATCAACAGGCGTGGTGAAGGTTCCGTGTTTTGTGCTTATTTATGCCAGTGTCCTGATGTTAATTGGCTTTTATAGTATCAACTTAATCTTCATAGTGGTGAGTGCCTTCTAATGCAAGGCACGTTTGAGTAAATTAATTTCTTCTAAGCAGTTTATCTACATGCCGTAGAAGATGTTCTTTATGCTTCACATAGCCAATTGTGTATTTAGGCATGTAAGAGCAATTGACTCCAGCCTGTTTTTATTGAAGCATTTGTATAGCTGAGTGAAGTTTGCGTGTTGGTGTTTTGTTGACATTGCTGAAAATGCCTGACCACAGATGGCTGTACTTGTTCTATCTGAAGATCACACCGATGTAGCAGGTCACAGGCATAAATTGCCCCAGGGTAAGTGTGTCAGCATGTGAGATTTGCCCCAGGGTAAGTGTGTCAGCATTTGAGATTTAAACTGCATGAATATAGACTTCCCTAAGGTATCTGCACAAATCCAACAGCATATCACAGACCTTTCAACTGCAAGGAGAAAACAACTAGCCTTGAAGAGATGCTTTTTCTCTGTTACTGCTCTATCCAGTTCTTGGTAATTCCTTGATAGAAGACAAAACACTGTCTTTCACATGCTCTGTGTTTTGTGAAAGCGTCTTCCCCTAGCAATGCAATACACATAACTTACCTGGCAGTGCAGCATTTGCCAGGGGACCAGAGATTTGCATCTCGGGATGCACAGTTTGCTTCCCAGGTAACTTTTTTAATCAACTCTGCCTTCTAATTTTAAAATGTTTCAGATGCTGGCTGGTGGGTAAGAAGGGGGAATTAACGCTTTCTGATTCCATTGGCAAACCTTTCTTTAAGGAAATGCATTTCTTGTTTTTAATCAAAATGTGTAGTCTGCATTCACATGTGTGCATATATAAGATAGCATAGGCAGTCACTAGTGCCTTCCGTCGTACTGTATGATGTGCATATTAGAATGTATTACATACTGCATGTGACACATGTAATCCATAAATCAGACATAATATCAAGATGCCAAAATATAGGGATTACATATTATGTGTAGGTATATATTATGCTTTTCAACCATAATAGTAAGAATTCTAAAGATATATATATTTTGATATAGTCAGAACTGGCTATCAAACTCGTTCTGAGATGTGATCTATTAGAATCTTTGTTGCCCTGCTTGTTTCTGTTGTCTTGAGATCTGGCTCCATGACTCCAGTGCTTTTATTGTGGACTTATCTCATCGGGGCTAGAGGATACGGTAAAAGTTGTTTGTGTAAATCCTAACTGCTGCATTTCTCCAGAGTCCTATTGTCTTCTCTAAGGTTTTCTATGTGCAGGGATCTCCCTTGGGGTTAGTGTGCAACCATTAAAGTCTGTACACTCTTGCTTGGTGAAATCAGTTACCAAATGCCACTTGTCTCAGTTACTGCAGGTCAGCATGGGAGACACAAGTGTGATGTGGTGGGGGCTCATAGCCAGGAGGGGTTTGCCTGAATACATTGGTGCCTGATTTTTCTTTGATTCCTTGGGGCTGAGACCCCAAGGGTCTGGCCCTTAGGAGTCGTTCTGCATCCCTTGAAGCATGTAAGCAACTTTTGGGTAAGTAATCCTGGTGGATATGGGGGACCAAGGAGGGATCAGCATGGTGGCATGTTGTGTGGCACGATTGATGTTGTGTAAAATATTACCTTGGTCATTAATTCAGTAAAAAGCTATAGTTGTTCTTAGTTGTATTTCAGGGTCACTATAATGAAATCTTTTATGTTATATGCAAGAGAGTGACTCAGTTTTATATTGCTGTAGCAGGTGCACTAAGAAACTAGCAAGACAACCTGCTTTTTATGAGGGATGTTTTGTGGTAGATGCTGTCTGTTACAGAATGCCCATGTTTGGGGTTATTTTGTGCCTGACTGTATCAGATGATTAAAGTTTCCCCAAAGTAAGATATAAAAAGCCCAGGTTAGTACAAGTTCAGAAGGAGGCATGAGCACACTGAGCCTAAGTCAGAAAATTCTCATGCTTGTTTCTTCCCTTGGGCCTGACCTTGTTGCTCCTGCCAGGCAGGAGTCCTCCCTGCTCAGAACAGGTTGTTCTCCTGACCAGAATGACAGGCAGCCGAGTGTGGAGACTATGGGAAAAAAAAGACGAGACAAATTACTGCAAGCATAGTTCCAGTGTCTTGTAAAGATGCTCTGGTGAAACTTATTTCCAGCTCCCAGGTAGAACTGATCAGTGAATTTGTAGCTGGAGTACTGTCTGCATGCAGACACGTGCACTCACACTGCTGGTGTGAAGCAACATTGCAGCAGACAGTTTTGTGCAGTTTTTGCCATCAGTGTTTTCCAGTTCTGAACAGAAAGTGTGAATGAAAATTGTGGAACAGGAGTTTTGTTTCCTCTTTGGGTTTTGTGTGTTGGAAGCTATAACCTAGTCACTTACATTCAGGCATGTAAGTCCTGCTCTAAGCATCTGAAAATCAATGCAGCCAAGTCCCTGAGTCATAAATACTAATGCTCACGTTAGCAAATCAGAGGTACTTTCAAAAATCATATCTTAAGTTCTCAGCTCTTCGAGCTCACTCCTGGATGTTCAAAATACAAATCTGTCTGTCTAGCTGCTTTCTTCTGAAGGCAGAGCACATCTTCCTGAAGCAAAGTAGGCACCTCTAGGGACCTGTTTCCATAACAACATTCCAGACTGTTTCTCTCTACCATATGACTTTGACTACTAGCAAAAGCACTGAAATATTTTCAGTTCTCAGATATTAGTACCTTACCTTTACAGCTGTTTTCTTTGCTTACTGAAGTTGATCCCATCACCTGATAATCATGTATAACTGTCTTGTTCAATTCCAGACAGTTACCACTTGAAAGCAGACAGTGCAAACCAGGAGGTGGGAAGGGATTTTGTCTGTATATCCTTGCACGCAGACAGGTGCAGAGTATGTGAAGGACAGTCAACAGAGCTGAAGGGCAACTGGCTTGTGAATGCAAAGTCACTTGAGGTGCCTGATTACAAGAATACAATCTAAAGTATCACATTAAACTGAAACAAAACTCTTCTAGCAGGCTGTCTGATTTTGCTGTGGAAGAGACTATTGCTCCTCCTGAATCCTTGGTTGTTCTGTGACAATGAGTGCCCCAGATTTTTCAAGAGGATTATTTTTCACCAAAGCTGGACAGGACATAAATCTTCTTGTTGGAAGTGGGGAAGGAAGGAAAGGAAGAATTTCAATGAGGATACCTTTTTTTTTTTCTCATCTGCAACTCATCAACCACATAAAAGACTGTAAGTGTGAAAGGCATGAAAAGCTCTTGTGTAATATTTCAGAATCAACATTAGTGGTGAATTCCTGCACTTACCTCCGCAGTTAAATTCCTGTTCTCCTGTTTGGACGTTGCAATTTGGGATTTGTATTTTGGCCCTGTTTCTTCTCATCCAACTATCCTAGACAAAAATTCACTCTACAACAGCTGTGGATGTGAAGGTGATTGGACATGGTGTTCTCTCCTTACCCTTTTGTTCAGTGTACAGATATATCAATGGAGACAAAGAAGAATGAGCATAAAGGAAGCTCAGGGCAGCAAGAGAGTAATGGCTGAAGTGATGGAAAGAACAACATCAACCCTAAAAGCAAAAGAACAAACATCTCCATCTGCGGCTATAGCGGAAGTAGGTAAGGTTTCTTTTTCTTCTGTGAAATTAATGTGTAAGAGTTTTCATTAGGAATGATTTTCTAATTAAGATTTGCAGCCTAAAGGGAGAATTTGGTTCTAGGTAAAGAAAGAAAGATAATTATAAACTGCAAAATTATAGTATGAGCCAGATCCTCACCATCTGCTGATTGGCAAAACTCCATGTATAAACCAGCTACCTTGGTTTATATTGAGCTCCAACTTCAATCTTCTTCTTCAAGTCAAAACATATGTACTATTTGATAAAAGGTTTATTTTTGTTTGTTCTTTCCTTGAAGTCCTGGTTTGTCTGTTTTCTTGTCTTGGTAGTGCTTCACAATGTGACTGTGGCCAGCCGATCACAGTTACAGTCTTCAGGCTGCAATAGCATCTCAGATGCAGGAGCACAATCTGCAATTTTTAGCATAAAAGTTCTGGCCAAGCAGTAGGAACCTTCAGAAGCCACCTCAAGACGTCTGTTTTCTCCAGCTTGTTTTAACTTCTTCCAGTCTCTCAGTGACAGAGCTGAGATACAGCACCTCTTTCTTTCTTTTTCTTTCTCCCAAGTGGTTACAGTTCCAAGAGATGGAAAGGGTTAAGAGCCCTTGGTTCCTTGGCCCAGCAGAACTCTGTGTCTGCCAAGAGACAGGAGAAGAAGGGCAGAAATCTGGAAGTCCACCCTCTTGTATCAGCTCTGTCCACCAATCACCTCTGGGGTCAGGACACAGCCCCAGGGGTCTGATGGGACAACTGTTTCTAGCTTCAAGTAAAACACACTTTTAGCATAAAAGCACAAAGTCAAACACCTGAAAATTTGGCAAATTTTCAAACTACAACAAGCTGCCACCAAAGACAGTGATGAAATTGCCTGCCAATTATGAAAAGGAGCTATTCTTCTGCAAGGTTGTGCCCAAAGGAAGGCAAGACCCTCGTTAGCAAGGTAAACTGAGAAGGATGTCTTTTTGGAAAAGGAGACTGAGATGCAGTCACATTGATGTTCATTGCAGCCTGTGCTGTTAATGCATGTTAATCCTGTATGCCTGACCCTTGAATGTGGTAGCATGTTTTCACACTTGGGGAAACATGTAACAGTGATCACTGTGTGCTTTACACTCTTACAGTATGAACGTTGATTGATAACCACTCACTGCAGGAAATATCCATATTATCTAGTCTACAGATTGTCCATCTCTATAGTGCATGAAGGGCTGAAGCAATAGACCAAAGTGTTCTATATACAACTTTCTATTAGTGAAAAAAGGAAAGGATTTCCAAGAGGGAAAGTTCTCATCAGCTTCCATGTTCACCTTTAAATATTGAAGCTGTGTTGCCTATTCATTAGGGACAAGACTCGTGGAAAACTTTGTCTTCATAAAAAAAAAAAATCATTGCAAGTTCAGTTAAGTATTACTTTGTCTTTACTTTCAGTATATTAATATAGTATTTCATAGTATATTTACTCAATGGTGTAAAGCTGTGGGAGGCTCATAGTGAGGAAGTGTTCTAAATCCCAAATTTTATGAATTTAATTACTAAATTTGCCAATTAAATGATCAAATATAATTGTTGTTGTAGCCACTGTTTGTTTAAAAATAATAGGGATCTCTACCCAAAGGTAGATACATTAAGGGTGTGAATGGTGTGATCCTCACTAACTGTGGTGGGTTGACTCTGGTGGGATGTGAGTTAAGATAAAGGCAAAAAGAGTTACCACTCCCCCATTATAGTCACTGGTGAAACAGTGACTTGGGCAAGATTTAATCTGATCTATTGCTAATCAATTCAGAGTAGGATAATGAGAAGTAAAAACAAATCGTAAAAACATCTTCCATCCAGCCCTCCCTTCTTCATAGGCTTTAACTTTACACCTGATTTCTGTTACTCATTCTGCTGAGAAGTGCAAAGGACAGCGAATGGGGTTTGATAATGAGTTTATCACACATTGTCTCTGATGCTTTTTCCTCTTCAAGGCATGCAGTCCCTACCCCAGGAGTCAGCCCTCCTGAAACTTCTCCAAAATGAGTGTTTCCCACAGGTTACAGTTCTTAATGAACTGCTGTAGCATAAGTTCCCACAGAGTCACAAGTCCTGTCAGCAAACCTACTCCAGCGTAGGCTCCAGAAGGTCGCAGCCTCCTTGGAAATGGACTGCCTAGGGTAATAGTGGGGTCCACATCCCTAGAGATATTTAAGGATAGACTGGATGTGGCACTACCATGGTCTAGCTGATGTAGTGATGTCAGGTCATAGGCTGGGCTGGATGAGCTCAAAGGTCTTTTCCAGCCTCAATAACTCTGTAATTTTTGTGATTTGGGTGCATCCCCCTTCTCTGGGTCTTCCATTGGCAGGATGTCTTGCTCCACTGTTATCCTTGGTGGACTGCAGGGAAATCTGCGCTCTGGTTTCTGAGCCACCTGCTTCTCTTCCTTTTTCATTGTCCTTGATGTCTGTAGAGCTATTTCTCTCACATATTCTCACACTCTCTCCTGGCTACAGCTGCTGTTGTGCAGAAACTTTCTGTCCTTAAATATGTTATCACAGAGGGACTACCGTTGTTGTTGTTGTGCTTGGCCTTGGCCAGTGGTGGGCCCATCTTGGAGCCATCAAGCATTTGCTCCATTGGATGCATGAGAAACTTAAAACAGCTTCTCAGAGAAGCCATCACTATAGTCTCCCCCACTACCACAACCTTGCTACACAAACCTAGTATGATGTGAGAGAAGGAACAAGTCCAGAGAAGAGGGCTGTAAATGCCTGTAGCTAGGATAGAATTTTTAGGTATCAACAGCCAAAAGACCCATTCACCTGAAAGGCTGTATACAAAATGTGCACCAACAGAAGATTTGGTTTTTGGAGAACATGTGGTTTCATTTTTGTGTTCTCTGGAGATAAATTAAATGGTATTTTACAAGAAAACTGGAACATTACTGTCTCCTCTTGCTACTCATTGATGCATCTGTTGTTTTCAATTAGCTTGATAGCATCCATTTTCAGGAAGCAGATGCTGCCCTCTTTTACACTGGTTCAATTCTGGAATATCTCCACTGACGTCAGTGAAATGACTCCAAATTTATCTCTGGTGAAAGCAGAATTGGACCACAGTCTTTGCTTCTCTGCTACGGTGCTCTCTGGAAGGACCTCCATTATCATGCCATAAGGGAAGACAAGTACCTGTCTGCTGTGCCAACCTTAGGTTTTTTGTATTCTTGACATCACACTTGTGTTTGGGTGAAGCTGAAGCCAGGCTGGTGTGAGGCGTATGTGGTCACCAGATTCCTCGTGTTAATTGGAGCAGTTGATGGTCCTAGATTCTTGACTGCTTTCCCATCCCCATTTTCATCAGCTTCCTCTTGCTTGGATGTCTTTCCCAAGGAGACAGAGCTTATAAAGCTAAATAAGTGTAATTTCAGGTCTTTAGTATAATAATAGAAGGGTTGAAGAGATAGAAATTGAGACAAACTCCTCCTATCTTTCTTTGCTGTTGTGGCTGTGTGAAATTGGCTGCAGCCTTGGCAAGCTGGCTATACATCTGCCAGCTTCAGAGTCTCAATTTTTAAACAACAGTATATCGGGCTACTTCTTTCCTACTCTTAACTTTGCTTATCTCAGTCATGCCTTCCCTGAGACTGGACAGAAGGTTTAATGAAAGACATTGCCATGTTGTATGGATAAATACCTCTTGATAAGGGGCAAGGGAGGCTAATACAAGAAATGAGTCGGTAAAGAACAGAGTATATATGCAGTGTGAGACAGGAGGGAGGTTCTTAGAGGAGCACACACCGGTCAGTCCTGGGATTGTTTAAAATATTAGCAGTAAAACCATGACTATGAAATTCAGCAATGAAGCAACATAAGCATCATCATCAAGGCTGTGGATTAGGACATATTGCTAGCTAACTAAATAACTTAAAGATACCAAGCACCACATAAATCAAATTAGTGATAGGGATTTTGATGGCAAGCTTAAAAGATGGGGAAGACAGACCAAAAAGAAAGATGAGAAGGTGCTAAGATCAGCTAGAGTGCCAGCGTCACTGAGCCACCAGAGTAATAAAAATCACAAGTGCATGTCTTGGAAAGTCTTGGGAACAGCATGCTTGCTCCCACCTAGGAAACCTTAATTCTGTAATGCCGCATCTCGAATGCTGTGACCTAAATTTGGTCAGCAAGGATGCACAGAAGGGCAAGAACGATCAGATGAATGGAAACAGCTTTGCAAGAGGAAGCTGGAAAAGCCTGGCTTTTCTTGGCCAGCAAAAGATTGACAAGACCTGTACTTACAAAAATACTGGGGGCAGAGTAACCAAAAGAGGAAAGAAGGTGATTTCACAGAATCACAGAATTATTGAGGCTGGAAAAGAGATCTGTGATCATCAAATCCCAGCCTATGACCTGATGTCACCACATCAGCTACACCGTGACACTAAGTGCCACATCCAGTCTTTTCTTAAACAACTCCAGGGATGGATACTCCACCACTGCCCTGGGCAGTGCACTCCAGTATCTGATCACCCTTTCCATGAGGAAGGGCTTCCTAATATCCAACCTAACCCTCCCCTGGCAGCTTCCGGCCCTGCCTTCCTGTCCTGGTGCTGGTTGCTTGGGAGAAGAGCCCAACCCCCACCTGACTACAACCTCCCTTCAGGGAGTTGTAGAAAGGGATAAGATCCCCCCTGAGTCTCTTCTCCAGGCTAAACATCCCCAGCTCCCTCAGTGTCTCCTCATCAGACTTTCCCACTAGTCCCTTCCCCAGACTCATTACTCCTCTGGACCTGCTCCACCACCTCAATTTCTAATATAGGCAAAAATCTGAAAAATTAAAGCTCATTCCTGGTTCACAATGGAAACAGCTCGAGTTCAATGACTTGGTCTACTGGAATTCTCTGTCACATCTGGTATGTGTTCGAGATGCTGAATTGATGAGAAATTATAAGATTTTAATTTCTTGTGTCCTACAGCTCATTTGCAATGCTACACCTGTTTAGCTACAAAACAAGAAATCCTGATGATTTTATTTAATAGTTGGAGTAAGTGGGTAGGAGGAAGAACTAGCTAGGGGAGGAGCTACAGTCCTGGGAGATGTTTTTTAACTATGGGACTAGGGAAAGACAAGTCTTATGAGTAGGATAAGATGGGTCAGGTTATACCAGATCACTTTAGGAGCTAGCCTGGAGATAGAAGGAAGTACCCATCAATCTCTGTTCACTTTTCTTCCTCTTACCCTGGAACCTCCAATGATCTTGTCTGGTCTTTTCTCCTCATCCAGAGCTTTCCAGCTCTATAGTGGTCTTCCTCCTTCCTGGGATCTCTGGTAAATCTTCATAATTGCGGGCTCTTTGGAATTATTGGAGCCATGCATTGCATCTCAGTTTGAGAAAACCTTGAGACCGCTCTGCTGCAGCTCACCTAAGTTATCTGGTTTGGATGCAGAAATCAAAAGCAATGCATAGTCTTCCAAGAATTTCTGTTGAATTGAAGGTCAGAGCAATTGATAGCAATGGCCACTCTGGCCTATAGAGGTTATTAGAATAAATTCCTATTCCAGACAGTGGTTTGACAGAGACAGATTAAAGCTTTGTGTTTCCTCTTACCTCCTTCAGTTCATTTAATCTTGTAAAAAAGTCACAAAATACCCTCTTAAGCTCTGCAGAATGAGTAGACATTGGACATTGTGGAGCTCCCCCTATCCAGCCAGCTGTGTCACAGAAGTGCCAAAGAGTATTCTTCCTCCCTTGAGCCTTCTGGCTTGTTGCTACGTTTTGTTCATCATCTTGTGATTTGTGACTTTATTCTGGGTAACTAGTTTTGGCCTTTAATTGAAGTAGCTTTGCTTTTTGTCTTTCAGCAGAAAAGAAATAAAAAGCAAAGGAAATTTTACTAATAACTTTGCACATGATGAAAGCATGTGAATATGGACACTGCATGAGCTTTACATTAGTAGGATAGCACCACAAATCCAATGGTCCATAATTTGTCTTATAGGCTTGTCCCAAGTTCTTGGCAAAATGTCTTGACTTATGGCAGCAAGACAAATTTGAAAAGAATTCTAGTGAAATGTAGAGTGAGTCAGTGAGTGTTGTTTGAACCGTGAACACGGTGTCACATGTCTGTGAGCTCAGTTCACTTGCAAATGGATGGAAGAAATGACCATCAACATATATTTATGAGTTTCTTAATTTACTGTTGTATTATGTGCATTGTCATTGTGTACAGTTTTGGTCTTAAGGCAAGTAATACTCTAGTGGCCAGGGATAGGTTGAGGAAATGGCTTTAAGCTGTGCCAGGGGAGGTTCACGTTGGATGTTAGGAGGAATTTCTTTGCTGAAAGGGTTGTCAGGCATTGGAACAGCCTGTCCAGGGAGGGGGTTTTGTCCTCATCTGTGGAGGTGTTGAAGAGAAGGGTAGATGTTTAGATGTTTCATTGAGGGACAGGGTTTAGTGATGCTGATAGCACTAGGAAAAGGTTGGACTTGATGATCTTGAAGGTCTCTTCTAGACAAAAGTGTTCTATGATTCTAACATATTAATAGTGAAGACTCTACTGCAGTAGTCACCACACTAACACAGAGCAAAACCTGGTCACAGAGCTTATATGGTTAAAATTATGTACACCTTTTTGGAGCTTGGAGAACTTTCCAATCATGAGAGAGCATTAATTTGTTTTGATTTTATAGTAAAGATAGAATAAGGCACAGGAGAGCAGTAGGAACGCAAGAGTCTACAAGAGCAGAATCCATGACTCTTCCTTTAGTGCTGCAGGAAAATCATTGTGCTCTTGGCCCTGGGAACCATGTATTTTAGTTACAGAGCACAGGATTGCATTGTATGAGTAAATTACAATTCCTGTGTGATTCATATGTAAGAAGCAGAGGGGATTAATTTCATATAAATCTCCCAGCCAGTCTGATGCATGAATAGTATTTACACATATTCTTTTATTTTTACTTAGCTTTGCAAAGTACAGTCAGTCCAACAGCACACTATCCAGTGATGGAAATGCTAGCATGTGCTTAACTTGTGACTCAGTGCTGATCCTATTTGCCGTTACCATGCTTCAGTTTCAAAACTTCCTCAGTAAGATCTGCATTCTCATAGAGGGTTTATGATTTCAAGGTTAATACTGTCATTGAACACTAAGGAGCCCTGTATGTAAGCTCCCTTGTCAGTGATGGACCTACAGACCTGCTTTGCACTCGAATCCCACTTTGGTACAGGGTAGATATTTGCCTATTCATCCTGTTTGGTGTCTGATAGCCAAACTCAGAGCTCCTTTTGTATCACTGTAAATTTTCATAGGATCATAGAATCACAGACTGGCTCAGGTTAGAATAAACCTTAGAAATCATCTATTCTATCCTCTTTGCCAGGAGCAGCAACACCACTCAACCAGACTTGGTTGTTCAAGGCCTCATCCAGCCTGGCCTTGAACACCTCCAGGATTAGGGCACAGCCTCTCTGGGCAATTGATTCCACAATCTCTCCACCCTTTTGTTATATGCTCAAGCACTGAATTGCGCTTGTATTTTAATGCATCAAAACTGGTACTGTCAGATACAGACGACGGTACAGTCTGTCTGCAGACAAGGGGCTTTCATGCTTATGAAACAAACATCCACAAAACAATTATTTTTGTATTCTTCCCTTGGAGATTGCACAGTGACTTTCAGAAACATTTGGAAATCTTTGTGGTGTGTGCCACCATTTTCATAATGTTCTGAGTGCTTTTGGTTTTATAATTTCTTAAATTATGCAAACAAGGTAATATACAAAACTTTGTATTTATGTCTTTGTTTTGATCTGTAATGAAAAATACAGTGTGGATTTGAGTTGAGGTCTTTTTTGTTTTCTTTTTTGGAGAGGGGGCATTGTCATTAGTTTAGAAGAGTTTATTTTTTTATAAGATTTTTTACAAACACTGTACTGGTAGCCATTAGTTGTTCCTGATTACTACCTGTGTGGCTCCAGTGTCAACTCCAGCTTGTATTCAGTTTGATGATACTGACTTGCTCCAAAAGAGCAGGTCTGGGCCTTTCACTTCAAGAATGAGATTGATTTGCTGGAGAAGGTCCAGATGAGCAATAAGACTGTGGAAGGAACTGGAAGGGAGTTTTTATGAGGAGAGACTGTGGAAGCTGGCGGTGTTTAGCCTGGAGAAGAGGAGACTCGGAGGACCTCCTCCCTCTTGAAAACTCCCTGAATGTAAGTTGTAGTCAGATGAGGGTTGGGCTCTTCTCTCAGGCAAGCAGCGCCAGGGCTAGAGAGCAGGGCCTGAAGCTGCACCAAAGGAGAGTTAGGTTGGATGTTAGGAAGTCCTTCCTCATGGAAAGGGTGATCAGACCCTGTAATGGACTGCNGCTGGAGAAGGTCCAGATGAGCAATAAGACTGTGGAAGGAACTGGAAGGGAGTTTTTATGAGGAGAGACTGTGGAAGCTGGCGGTGTTTAACCTGGAGAAGAGGAGACTCAAGGAGGACCTCCTCCCTCTTGAAAACTCCCTGAATGTAAGTTGTAGTCAGATGGGGGTTGGGCTCTTCTCTCAGGCAAGCAGCGCCGGGGCTAGAGAGCAGGGCCTGAAGCTGCACCAAAGGAGAGTTAGGGTGGATATTAGGAAGTCCTTCCTCATGGAAAGGGTGATCAGACCCTGTAATGGACTGCCCAGGATGTTGGTGGAGTCCCCATCCCTGGAGGTGTTTAAGAAAAGACTGAACATGCCACTTAGTGTCCTGGTCTAGCTGATGTGATGGTGTCAGGTCATAGGCTGGACTTGATGAGCTCAGAGATCCATTTAAGTCTCAATACTAACAATGCTATCAATAACAAAAGCAATTAAATAAGAGGGCAAATGGTGTGAATGCTGCAGAATGTATTAGTAGTGACAGAAGGGATATTCCGGTCTTGGGCTATTGCGGAGGGAAGCTGGTTGTTCCTTTCTGCAACTCGAAAGCCTGTGTAAGTGAAGAACTTGTTTAAAATGTGCTGACTGCTTTTGCAGTGTATTCTGACTTACTAAAACATGCCATTATGAATTCTGAGCTCTTCCTGTTTTCACTCAGCAATAATCTTTTAGGATCTTTTTACTTACAGATTGTGTAACAGTAAAAAAGACAAAAAAACAACCCCAAAATTATTACTGATTATATTCTGAGTATATTGGAAAGAATGGAAGTAAAAGATGTGATTTGCAGTGTGCTGTAGCTCACTTCCATACGTTTTCCACTGGCTCTTTCAAAAAACTGCAGAGGTTTGTGAACTGCCATTAACATATAGCTAAGTGGGTTTCAGAGATGAGTAGTGAGCCCTTCTTTGCATAGTAACCACTCATCAACAGTTCCATAGAAATTGTCTGAATGCATATTTATCAAGCCAGCTGCAGCTGTAGTGTAACTGTGATGGTCTGGTCTTTGGAGAGTGATGCAGTTTTCCTCCATCCACCAACAGTATAAACTACACAGCAGAGAAAACAGCCACTGGTACTTCTGGCAGTTTTGCTTGTTAGTAAGTTGTGTCAGAAGGCTGAGTAAGGTTTCACATTAGTTAAGAGACCACTTAGTAAGGAAGGTCTTGTAGTTAAATACTGGACTTGAAATCAGGAGGACAGTCTCCAGTACTGTCACATAGCCTTTGGATGTTCCCTTTATCTCAGTGTCTTGGCAATAAAATGAGATGGTGTTGTTATATTTAGTAACTCCATTTATGTAAACTATTTATACAGGGAGATAATTTTGAGTGTGCCCCATCTCTTGCCTGATAAAGTGATTCTGATGGCAATAGTTGTTTAAAGGGGAGGGTTAGGTTAGATATTTGGAAGCACTTCCCCATGGAAAGGAAGATCAGACACCAGAATGGATTGCCAGGCAGTGGAGGAGTTGCCATCCCTGGAGGTGTTTAAAGATAGACTGGATGTGGCACTTAGTATCCTCGTCTAGCTGATGTGGTGATGTTGGGTCATGGGCTAGACTTGATCTCAGAGGTCTTTTCCAGCCTCAATAATTCTGTGATTATCTGACTCCCAAAGGTCAAGTAGTGCAACACCCCAGCAGCATGTCCAGAGCCCCATCCAGCCTGACCTTGAATGGCTCCAGGGATGAGACCTCCACCACCTCTGTAGGCAGCCTGTTCCAGGGACCCACCACCCTCACATTAAAGAATTATTTCCTCATGTCCAGGCTAAATCTCCCCTTTTCCAGCTTCAAACCATGACCTTTTGTCCTATTGTTCTCTGCCTTTGTGATCAGTCTTCCCTAGTCTTCTGACAGCTCCTTTCATGTACTGGAAGATTGCTGTCAGGTCCCCCTGGAGTCTTCTTGTCAGGCTGAACAACCCCAAATGTTAGTCATAGTTGGGAACCCCTGCTCCCTAAGGACATTGTATTGTCTTACTGACATAAAAGTAGTAACAACTGTATGCAATGAGGATCAGACAAACAGAAAAAACTTTTGACCCTGTGCATGAGACACATGGATTAATCAAATCTTAACAAGTCCTGCTTTTACGTAGGTCTACGTTGACTTTGGGGCAGTGCTGTGGCCATACTGAGTTGATTTCTGTTTTCAGGCCCAGACACAAAATATTCAGTGCTACTCCATTGTCCATGTCTCTCTGTTCCCTTGCAGGTTGCCTTATAATTAAAGGTGTGAAAACTATGTCTGACAAAGCCCAGAGCTGCCTTGCTTGCAGAGTAAATTGAAAGTCCCTTGAATGTGCCGTGGAGATAGGCTGACATCAACTTTTCACAGCTATTCTAAAAAAAGTAAATATATGCAGGTTTATCTTCTTTCACCCCTTGAATTGTTTTCAGGGACCAAGATATTAAAGCAGCAGAAGAAAACAGGCTGGAGATAGGATGGTTTCACCATATCTCTCACAGATTTATATTAGTTCTCCAAGCACTAAAGTGGTTCTAGCAGCAAACTGGTACTGATCTGCACGTGTAATCTGGCAATGTATTAATTTTTTTTCAGATTTCCTCTGGCATTTTTAAGAACTAAAACTACTAAATGTTTTACTAGATTTTGTTCCTTTATGGTGTCTTAGAGGGTACATAGAAGAGCAATTATGTCTCCTCATGGTTTATATTTAGTCATATATTGATGATTTAGAAGCAAGCATATGCTGAAGAGTCCAGCTGAATCTCTTGCAAATCCCTTCCTGTCCTATAGCATTTTTAGGTGCCCGTGTCTTAGGGTTTTGGAGAGGGCCTATTGGCAGGTATTTGTGCCCACCATACATGATGCATGAAATAGTAAAACGTTTTAACACCCCTACAGATGCAGAGAGTTGGTTTCAGCAAGTGGAGCCAAATTCTGAGCTGGTTTTCATACATAAGCACATTTTTCTTCTGATGCCAGCTATCCAGGGTGGTCCAGGGTGTTTTAGAAGTCTTTAGTTTTTCAGCTGGTCAGTTTTCCACATGGCTGGGAATTGAGACCTGTTATCTTAAAAATTCAGTGTTGTCCTTAGCAACTGTTGCCTTTGCCTTTGCCGTAGACTCAGCTCTAATATTTTACTGTGATTTTGTTTACTGGTACATTAGATATCTCCATATTGCAAAAAACTCCCCCAAACCAAACCCAAACCCGTTTAAAACAACAATGAAGATAAAGCAGATGAGACTTTAACAAGGGCAGCAGAAGTTAACACTGTAAGTAAAGTTACTTAATCTTTGTTACTTCATGCTGAATTAATTTGCCTTGATGGTAAATTTCAAAAGTTTGAATAAAGACAAGCATATCTCATTCAATTTTAATTTAAAGCTGTTGACTCTGTGGACTGTTTTTCTTGAAGTGATGCCTTGTGCATCCAGGGAAAAATCTATACCCTGTGTCATAGGATCCTCAAACACTGATGAGAAGGCTTTGAAATCTGATACAGTCTAAGTTGTAATGCCTGTGGTTTGGCTCCATCTTTGAGCAGTAAATGGGAGGGGATGACAAAACTGTGTGGAGCGTGTGTGTCCATGTCTCAAAGGCTTGAGCCCCTCTCAGTCAATGTTTGTAAGCTGTAGCTTACTAAGCTTTCAGTGTGATCTTAAGGAGAATGGAAAACCTGTGGTAATTAGATAGGCTGTTAACTGATTTAGTGTTTGTACAGTACTTTGCATATACAAAGTGTGTTGTAAGCCATAGCTGTTGTTAATTAGTTTCAGGCTTACCCAATGCAATTTCTCAGCAGCAAAAAGAAGCAATTGTTTAGGAGGTTGCTGTGTAGCTACTAGAGTAACCCTTTTTGGGGTTAAGCTTACTGGTGTTTATTCAAACAAAATGCCCGAAGAGAGCAGATGGTGATCTGTCTGAGTGAAGACACAGAGGATCAGCTAGTGAATCGACATGGGAGAATTTGTAGAATTGTGCTGAATTCTGGAAAGACTGAAAATTGAAAGGAAAAATTGGTTATATGGAAGAGCTGCCCTATACTAACTGTTTCTGTCCGGAAAGGCAGGAAAAGCCAGTCATGAGTTTGTCGGTGGCGCAGTGCCATCCTGTGGGCCATGAAGATATTCCATAGAATCATAGAACAGTTTCAGCTGGAAGAGACCTTCAAGATCATCAAGTCCAAGCTTTTCCTAGCCCTATCAACACCACTAAACCCTGTCCCCCAATGAAACATCTACCCTTCTCTTCAACACCTCCAGGGATGGGGACTCAACTACCTTCCTGGACAGGCTGTTCCAATGCCTGACAACCCTTTCAGCAAAGAAATTCCTCCTGACATACAACCTGAACCTCCCCTGGTGCAGCTTAAGGCCATTTCCTATCATTGGCCACAACCCAACTCCCACCTCTCTACAGCATCCTTTTAAGTAATTGTAGAGATCACTAAGCTCTTCCCTCAATATCTTCTTCTCCAGGCTAAACAGCCACAGATCACTCAGCAGTTCCTCACACGGCACAGATTCCAAATCCTTTACCAGCTTGATAGCCACCTCTGTCTCCATTCCAGCCCTTCAGTGTCCCTCCTGTAGCAAGTGGCCCAAAACTGGACACAGGACTGGAGGTGTGGCCTCACCAAAGCTGAGTAGAGGGCAATGATCCTCTGCGTGCTCCTGCTGGCAGCACTATTCCTGATTCGAGCCAGGATGCCATTGGTCGTCTTGGCCACCTGGGCACACAATTCTCATTCAGTTTGTTGACTTACCTTCTCTCATGTTTCTACTACATCTTTCTCCTGTGTACTTTCTCAATGATACAAAAAAGTCCTTTGGCACAGGGCTTTTTCATTGCTAGTCGGTTTATATCCTGGTCTTATTCTTCTTTTTCTATTGGGTAGTAGGAATTGTAGGAGCAGCATGAGAACTAGAAAGTGTATGGTCTTGATGGTGGAGTACATGGCTTTCATACTCCAGTACTGAGAGGAAAATGCAGTTGTCTTGGTGGAAAATACTGTGTAAGAATATACATATATTAAAACATAAAAATGACTTGCAATACAAGACTTGAGCTACTCATGGGATTTAGGCAAGCATCTGCTTGACTTCTTTATGCTTATAGTTAGTTCTGTCAACTACTCGCATAATTAAATTATATATGGCCGTCAGAGTTCTTTGCTAAGAACTTGGGAGTCCCACAATGATTAATTCAATACCACATCAAAATTATGTGTCATGGTTATTATTGAGGCTGAAAAAGACCTCTGAGCTCATCTAGCCCAGTCGGTGACCTGACATCACCACAATCAGCTAGACAGTGCTGCTAAGCACCCCTTCCAGTCTGTCCTTAAACAGCTCCAGGGGTGGGGACGCCACCACTGCAGTAGATAGTGCATTCCAGGATCTGATCACCCTTTCCATGAGAAAGGGCTTCCTAATATCCAACCTAACCCTTGCCCTGGCAGCCAGGCCCTGCCCTCTCATTCTGGCACTGGTTGCCTCAGCCTCTTCTCATCAGACTTTCCTTACAACCCTTTCACTAGTCTCATCACTGATGGCAACAGGTAAGTCTTCTTGTGTACAAAATTTCAGTAGGTAATCTTTAGGGGAATGTTGGGCTGGCAGAATCAAGGCCTTGTAGTGTTGACATGCAGACAGAAGTTGTAAGCATTGCTTGCATTATGAGAAACCTCTGTGATTTTTTTGGATTGTGTCAGACTCCAAGCATTCTAGGAGGGCCCAACTCCTACATTTATTGCTGTTGTTTCTGTCTGCTATTTCTGTGTCTTTTGTTGTGGAGTAGTGAAAATATTTCTAATAGCTTAAAAAAATATCTCTTTAGTTTTCGTGTGTTACTAGCACAGAAAACCTGGATGCAACTGGAATCGACGCATCCAAGTTTAACAATGGAGAAGTTTCAAAATGAAGATAAGTCCTTGCAAACCCAACATATTTTCCATTCATTGCTTCATTAATAATTTTAGACCTAATTAAAACAGTTAAAGAAAAAAGTAAACAAAAAAATCTCTCATTCTGGTTAAGTTTCCTGAGCCTGGCATGGAGAAAGAGGATTGTAAATGAAATTGTTCATACAGATCTTTTTTTAAAAGAACTTAAGATTAGACACCAAGAAAAAGGTGATGGGAATTAACAAAGTTCCAGTTACAGTAAAGATCAGACCCAGTGCATCCTCCTAAACATTGCAACTTTTATTCCCCTATATATCAAATTCTACTAAACATCAAGGTAAGCAAAAAGTGTAGCTTTTTTGTTGTACTGATAGGGTATCAAATCCAGTCCCTTCAACCTTTCCCACAGAGAAGTGAACCCTTAGGATGACGTGTCTTCAGTGTGATCTTGTCTTGGGCATTTTTTATAGCGCATGTCATTTATTTTTTTCTCTTAACAGGGTGGATTCTGGATGCTACAAGGCTGTCAAATCAGGATGCTTCTAACAAGGTTGTTGCATCTTTTTACTGGAGAGTTGATGAAGTTACCCTTTGTGCACAGAATGCAACATTTATGGACAAGAACCTGTTTTCCTTGCTTTGTAGTTTTCTTGCTGCTGTTTTTTAAAAGGGGTTAATTGACTTAGTTACAGAAAATTGCTAAAATAGCTGTGAACAGAGGTTGGAGGGAGCAGGCAGGGAGAATCCCATGCAAGAGGCAAATGTGTTTCATTTCTGGGAAAATAAATAAAGCAGGATTAAATTTCCTGTGGCTAAAGAGCAGCAATCTATGAGCTCCTGTTATTCATCAAAACCCCCAGAAAAGCAGTCCTCTGAGAAGCTGGAAATGGACACAGGGCACCACCTATTAGTGAAATGTTAAACATTTTTTCAAGTGGAGGATCTAGTCCTAACAAATGTATCAGTTCTTAGAATTGCAAATACCTTTCTCTAGAGAATCAAGCAGCTAAAGTTTTTCAATTTGTTTGTCTTTTGACCTTGGATTACTGTGCTACTTAAAACTGTGTTTTCCTAGCTCAGATAAATAGTAATGTTTCATATTGCTCTACAAGTAGCAATCATGCTACTCATGAGTAATAACTGATATCTAAAGGATGGCCCAAGACCAAAGGTGTTTCTGATTTACCTACGGAATGTCTTGCTTTAGCATATATTCAGTCAATTCTTGTGAACAGGAGGTAGAGGCTTAGTTTCAGTGGCTGTAGAGACTTTCACTGAAATAGCACTGTTTGTAGTCTTTCATGTGGTTTTGAAAGCAGAATAGCCTGACCAATTCTGAAAATATAATACAATTGTATGCAGCATTTCCAGAAGAGGCTCTGAAGTCCTCTCCCATTGCAGTATTGTGACAAAAAATCTCTGTTTGCTTTTCAAGCACCACAAGGTCATGCTGTGCCATGCTGAAACTGAGAGAATACCAAATTAACACTGAGAAGTGAAGGGTAGAGAGGGATTCTCAGTCCTGGAATCCCTTTCCTTTGGCAACAGCACAGGTCAGTCAGGCAGCCAGTGTCCATCGGCAAAGCTGGATCCATTCCATGTGTATTGCCAGCTCTCTGCAGGAGAGTGAAAGGGTGGGTAAAAAGGATTGATTTTGGGAGGGGAAAGACTTGAGAGGAAGTGCGGAGTGGACACACTAAGAATGATGACTGGAATTTTCAGAAGGTACTTGGATTCTGGGCAACTGACTTGCCTAGAACTCTATGAGTAACACTCTGTACATTTTCATGAGTAGCTTGTCTGGTAGTCCTCACAGTTAATGTGTGGAGGGAAAAGTGGTGGAAGGCAACTCACTCTGACTTAGCAGTTTTCAGCATCTTTAACAAGCTAGGACTATTATTACATTGTCAAGGCTGCTGGCTGAGAGTCCAGTTCTCTGGTGAGCTGTAACTTACTTACTTACCCATGACTCAAACAAGCCTGTAGGGCTGGGCTTAAAGAAACTGTGAGGTATCAGATACAAAGATGCTCTTGGAACAGGTCTGCTCAGTAGTCCAGAGTTTGGGAGTGAGCCTGCAGTGAATGCAGTCCTAAAAAGGAGGCAGTGTTCACTCCACATTCACGTTGTTTGGGTGTAAACAATGCAGAGACCCAGTCTACATCTTACTGCAGGCCAGCTTGTAGTGGGATTTCTCTGAGGTGCTGTGTAGCCTGATCTGTGTGACAATACTATGGGTAGCAAGAACTGCCATGGGTGATTCTTGCAATGTGGTTGTCTTCAGTGAACCTAAGTGCAGGCTGCCTTCAGAGAGGTGTGAATATGCTGCAGAAGTCTGTGGATGCCCTTCAGATCGATGGCATGCAGGTCAGAGACCTTAGACCATGCCATGTGCTAGCACAAACAGCAAGGATATTAGTTACAGGATCAGTCTTGTTTTACTGTGAAGCCTTGCTCCTAGGCATTATTTCAAGGAAGACAGGTGGCATTTGCAGGCCCGATCATGTGGTGGGAAAAGTAATTCCAATTACCCTGTTGGAGCTAGGCTGATTTCTGCAGGTCTGCTCCAGCATTTCTTAGAAAATTTGGATGGCAGGGGCTTTTTTAGTTGCCTGTTGCACTCAAAACTTGAAACCTTTCAAATAAAGTATGTGAGGTGAAGAGAATTTTGAGATGGAACATGTGCTTGCATGTGCTTCAGGCTGTTTTCTGGATTCACTTTGAGAATAAATGTTCTCTGTAGTGAATCCTGTACACAGTGGGAGAGGAGTTCCTTGGGATTGAGAGTTAACCAAGCAGGTGGAACTCAACTGAGATTTGAATACCAATCATTGTCCAAATTGGTGATGACATACTATGTGCTTGACTTAAACCCAGCGTTGTACAGACCAGAACCTAATGAAACCATGTAATTAGGTATTTTTGATTGTTCCTACCAGTGTGATCCCCTGTTACGTAGGCTAGACATATGAATAAACACAGTATTTTTGAAGTTTGATGTGGTTTTTGTCAAAAAGACTGGTTTTACTCTTGGACTTTATCATGCACATCTGCAATATTTTAAGTGGAATTCATACAGCTCTGCAGCTCTCTCAACACAGTTCACAGCCACTTGCAGAAATGCACCTTTTCTTCTTCAGAAGTGATTGCTGTATTTCTGCACTGAACACCTGCCATGGGGAAGAATCTAAAGGTAACTTACCTAGTCCTACAGGGTCCTGTTCAGTGTAAGAGCAAGCAGCCAAGGCTGCTCCAGCTTATATCAGATTGATCTCATGGCTAGAGGTAAGTATAGTGCTGATGAGGGTTGTTATGTGTCTNGGATGAAAGTGTTTAAAGGACTTTCTCCTCTTCTGTCCGGTGTCTGGCTCTATTCCAGCTATGGCCCAAGAAAAGTTGTGTTTGAGGGTATTTCTGAGGTATTTTTCTATGTCCAAGGTTTTGGGTTCTGTTGAAAATATAGGCAAAATTGACCTGACTCAGGTACTTCTGTAAGTGTTGACACCTCCAGGAGAGTCAGCTTGCTCCATCAAGCTCACCACATCTGGGAATGATTGATAATAATGTCCAAATTACTCCTCACACCTTTTGTTTTCTGCTTAACTTGGCAGCCACAAAGGTGAGTCTATGGACATGAAATGTATCTTCCAGGGAGTTATGTTGTGTGTCTTACAATTGTTCTGAAAGAGAGTGATAAGTGAAGGAAAATGCCAGACCCTGTTTCTTTACCAGATACAGTGTCGTGATGAATAAAGCGAGGTCAATGGTTCACACACAACACCTTTTTCAAGCTAGAAAGCTTGACACTGTGACAGCACTGCTACCCCTGGGTATCTGTGGTTGTCCGCTCTCTGTCACTCATCCCAAGATCTGTCTGTCTCTAATTACAGAGTCACATAGTGTTACATAATGTCCTGAGCTTCCTAGTTGCTCAAACCCTGGACTCAAATTTGAGTTCACCCCCATCTTCTATTTGTCCAATAAAACCTTTGTGCTCTCAACTGCCTTTCTTTAAACCACCAGCTCATCCTGACCCCACTTGCGTAATTACTTCATTTCTTATTACCTGATTCTTTTGGTCCAGATGATTCTTGACTCCTCTTTCGGAGACAAAGAGGAGTCCCAGAAAACTGTCCCAAAGAATGCTAGAGAGCACGGATGCCACCTGTTTTGGTTCCCATCATTGCAAACACTGTAACTGCAAGCCCTGCATAAGCAGTGGTCAAAACTTGCAGCTACATTTAGAAATCAGATTGCTCACAACTGCCACAGCATTTTGTGGGTGCGTTATGTGCAAGTATGTTAGAGACAATAATATCAGATATGTCATTTGTTGAGCCCCAAAACATAAATTCTAATTAATCAGGTTTGGGTTAAAATGCAGATATAGACATTTCCAATGATGCAAAAGCTCTTCCCTCCCCATTACAACCACATCTTCCCCTTTTAAGTAAACTCAAAATTCTCCTAGAAAAAGGTTTTCCTATGAGAATGCCTGTTTATCCAGCAGGCAACAATGATCTGAGGTACTGCTAAGGGAAGAGTGGCCATCTTGTCTTTCTCAGGCTGCATATACACATGATCACTCATTGTAATTTCAAATGGATGATTGAGGAATAAAGAATATCTGGTCAGGCTGTAAGCTTAGCCCTGACCTCCACTCTAGTAAATGCTTACAGAACAAAAATGTCACTTGTCATATTGGGTGACACATAATTTTGCACAGAACAATAGAATGTTGATGTATTGTGACGTTTTCTTGCAAACAGTCACAATCTCCTGCACACTTCAAATCATGCCTATGAGTCCATTAGTTGTTTTATTGCCTTATGCCAGTACCATGCCTAATTCTACATCCTTATCTATTAGAACAAGCTGTCTTTTCACAGGCCAGCATGACATGCAATCTGGCTTATGGACATCATTCAATTGTTGCTACCCTGACAAGGGAAGCAGCTAGAAAGCAAGGCTAGTGGTCCAGTTGCACAAAAGGAAGGGAAGGACACATTTTCCGGAGAAAACACATTGCAATGGCAGTTCATTCCAAGGTCTGATCACCCTTTCCCTGAGGAAAGGCTTCCTAATATCAAATCCAACCCTCCCCTGGCTCAGCTTCAGGCCTTGCCCTCTCCTCCTGTCACTGGTTGCCTGGGAGGAGAGTCTACATCTGTCATAAAAGCCCATACAGCCTATGGAGTACGCGATCATAACTGCATTCATGGATAATATAGGTATAAAAGAAACAGCAGGAAGAAGGAGCAACAGTGAGGAGTATGAATATATTATTTTATGTACAGCATTAATAATTTGCTGTTGTAATTTACGCATTATACTGATTTTCCATCTCGTGAATTAATTATCCTAGTAGACACAACAATTTGGAGAGTCATTGAATTAGAAGAAATTATAACAAAGGCAGATTAGCATCTCTCCAGTTAAAGAACTGTGGCAAGAAATTATGTTGCAGACATAGAGAACAAATTCTGACAAAACACCAGAACTGAGTGGTATTCACTCATGATCTTTAAAAGAAATAGTAGAATTACTTGTAGCACTGTATAATTAATTTAAACTTATTTTGGTGCCTGAAGAGTGAAGAGTAGCAGTCATAATGCCATTGTTTAAAACACTTTCAACAAGGACACATAAGAAACTGTGGTCTGGTATATTTGACATCATACTAGGCAAATTAATAGATAATAAAACAAGTAGCTGAATCAATAGTGCCTGATAAATGCAAAACATTTCCTTGGGAAAAGTCACTATGGTTTCTGTTAAGTAGCTGCACTGTGTAGGGTTTATCCATTTTAAACTTACTGTAGGCAGCAGACATCCACTTCTGGGAAATTAGGGGCCTGATGAGGAGAGGCTGAGGAAGCAGAGTCTTTTTAGCCTGCAGAAGAGGAGGCTTAGGGGAGACCTCGCCACTCTACAACTACCTGAAGGGAGGCTGTAATGAAGCGGGGGTTGGCCTCTTCTCCCCAGTGACTAGCAATTGGATAGGAGAAAATGAGATCAGGTAGTGCCAGTGGAGGCTCAGATTTGATCTTAGGAAAAACTTCTTCCCAGAAAGAGTGGGGAGACCTTGGAACAGGATGCCCATGGAGGGGGTGGGAAGCACTGCCCCTGAAGAGGTTCAACAAACTGGTAGAGATCGTTTAGTGGTTGGTGGTTGTAGGGCAGATGGTTCAACTTGATGATCTTGAAAGTCTTTTCCAACCTTGATGATTCTGTGATTCTGTGATTAGTCAGTCAGTAGACAAAACATAGAGTCGTGTTCGTGACAAAGGGAGATGAAAAGTGCTCATCAGAAGAAGATGGGAGTTCTACATCTATGTGTCTTCATGACTCTGCCAAATTTGTTGTCATTAATTAGTCTGTCCAAAGAATTGAACTGAAGTTGTTGGTGACACTAGAGGGTTACACAGGTCTGTATAGCACACTCTTGCTCTTTCATATTCCATCTCCCAGACCAACTCAAACTACTGTAACTGGTGTGTTTGCCTGTGAATGGATTAGATAATCCACCTATTTATTGATTTTGTGTGCATTAACAGCACTTAACACCACAGGCCATTTCCTGACTAGCAATTTACATACTCATCAGGGAATTATTTCCATGTTTATTAATAGAAAAATCCACTCTTTATAGTCAGTTTTGGTCCTGACCAGAAAATTATGATTCCAGTCCACTTTGCAATATTTGAAGATGTATCCTACAACCACAATCTCTATTATGTTCTGACTCAAGTCAGGACAGCATTTAATTGTGTGAAGAACAGCAGGACTACTTCCCCAGTGGTTTGTAGGTAGCAGCTTGTAGATAGTCAGAATCCAAGTCTAAATGCTCAGTAGAGCAAAATACATCTTTATATTCGCTCTGGATGTTGTTTGAGATCTGTGGAGGCTTGGTGTGTAAGCATCTTGGTCAAGTAAGGGCTGAAGGTAGCACAGGGACATCCCTGGGTTGTGAAAAGTTTAGTTATGATTGGAGGAAGGTGTTAGGAAGATACTCTGCTACATGAAGTCACCTCCTTACTTAATCTGCTTCACTATTTACGGTTGTGTAGTTGTAGCTGCTTCCAAATCAACTGTGTACTGGTTATCTCCTGCAACTGTTGATCTTCTGTTTCTGATTGCTCTGTATGCCCAATACAATTTTTCTGTTACTTTGTATGTCCATATAGGAATCAAACTTGGGCATCACATAAGGAGCAAAGAAGTCACCAAGGACTTTCATCAATACCATGCACTCCTGATAATGATCAAGCTGAAAGAGCTGCCATTCGGAATTGGGGGTGCAAATACACTACAGTGTCTTTAATGCTTTTCTGCCCTGCAAAGACCTGCTCAGTATTGTGTAGTTGTACTATGATTCAGCTTCTGTACCTCCCCCTGGTGTTGCTTCTGATATGGTGTCTCTGTGATAGTGGGGAGAAGGTACTGCAGGCCTTACCCTTCACACTAGCTTACAGAATTCCCTCTCCCAGTAGAGAGCCATAACATGCATCAGGAGTCACTGGATCTCTGTGTGCCCTGGGCAGAGAAACAGTGTCTCTGCAACATGGATCAAATAGGTTTTAGAGGTAGGTTGGGTGAAAGGCTAAGTCTCAGTAACACCTTACGCTCTTCTTTCCCTTTTTAAAAATGAGGGTCATGTGTCCCCTTTCCAGTAGGTGAGAACTTCACTGGACTGCCATAACTTCTCAAATGTGGTGGATAATGACCTAGCAAATATATCCTCAGAATCCATGGATGTCCCATAGACAAGTGGGAGTTGGGCTCTTCTCCCAGGCAACTAGTGATAGGACAAAGGGGCAGAGCCAAAAGATGTGCCAGGGGAGGGTTAGGTTGGATGTTAGGAAGCCCTTCCTCACATAAAGGGTGATCAGACCCTGGAATGGACTGCTCAGGGCAGTGGTGGAGTCCCCATCCCTGGAGACATTGAAGAAAAGACTGGATGTGGCACTTAGTGCCATTGTCTAGATTGTGGTGATATTAGGTCACAGGCTGGACTTGATGATCTTAGAGATCTTTTCCAGTCTCAATAATTCTATGATTCTGTGACTTGTGAACCTTCAGGTTCGTTATATAGTTATGAACCTGATACGTCCCTACAATGAGTGGTTCTTCCTTCTTTCATTCCCAGTCATTAATCTCCGTGACTTCAGTGGCATGGTTTGAGTTCTTGCCAGTAAGGACTGAGGCAAAAAAGTCGTTGAGCACTTCAGTCTTCTGTATATTCCAGCTAAAGAGTTCACCTGTTTCCTTCTGGAGTCAGCCCACATTTTCCCCATTTTTTCTCACTGACATACCTATAAAAGATCTTCTGTTTCCCCTTATTTCCCTGACCAGATTTAATTCACTCTGAGCTGTGGCTTCCCTATCATGATCCCTGTCTGCACAGACAATACCTCTATATTCCTCTCAGGCTACATGTCCTCACTTCCACTTCTGTAGGCTTCATTCTTATGTCTGAGTTTGTCCTGGAGCTCCTTGCTCATCTGTACAGGCCTCCTAGCATTTTTGCCCGACTTGCTTTTTGTGGGGATGCAGTGTTTCACAGCTTGGAGGAGATGGTCTTTCAATGTTAGCCAGTTTTCTTGGGCTCCCAGTCCTTTAAGTACTCTACCCCAATGCACTTAACCAAGTAAGTTCCTGAAGAGGCCAAAATCCACCCTCCTCAAGTCCAAGGTAGCAAACTTGCTGGGTACCCTCTTTGCTGCCCTAAGGGTCTTGAATGTCGTCATCTCATTATCACTGCAGCCCAAGCTTCCCTTGAGTTTCACATTCCCACCAGCCCTTCCTTGTTGGTGAAGACAAGGTCCAGCATAGCACCTCTCCTGCCACTTGGAAGAGGAAGCTCTCTCAATGCACTCCAGGAATCTCCTGGATTGCTTATGCCCTGTTATATTGTCTTTCCAACAGCTATCAGGGTGGCCTAACATCTCTGTGAGGACCAGCCCTGGTGAATGTGAAGACAGTTCTATCTGTCTCATCCACATGGTCTTCGATACCCTTAATTCCAACAGTCCAGTCATAGGAGTCATCCCACTGTGTCTCAGTGATTGCAATGAGGTCATGGTCCTGTGACCACACACAGATCTCCAGTTCTTCCTGTTTACTGTCCACACAGGGTGCATTGGTGTACAAGCATTTCAGGGAGGGAGTTGAGTGCACAGTCCCCACCCCTGAGTGATGGTGCACCTTCTGGCTCTCAGAAACACCAGCACTTTGGCTTTCAAATCTACCAGGACTTCTCCCCATAGGTGTTCAGCGAGTACCTCCAGGCACCAGAGGTGTCCATGAAACTTCATGGCAAAAGTGACTACAGTGAGATAAGCACTGTAGGTCCTACTAACTCTGAAGAACCTCACCCAGAGGCTAGCAGATGTGCTAACAGCTCCCTTCATTGGTCACACTGATTTGATTTGCATGTGAAAGTTGACCTGATTGATACCAGAGACTTATGGACAAGTTTTTTAGTAAACCTGCAAGTTTGAAACCTCCCTCCTGCTTGCCTGCTCCACTATAGCATCCAAATTTTGGATCCTTAACTCTTCAGAGGAGTGAGGTGAGATAGCCCCATATCTATTAGGCCATGCCTTCCCTGCTAGGCACCCTGTAGGGAGAAAATTCACCTACATCAACTGTTGCACAGGACTTCATTTTCTTTCCTGTGTAAGGTTGATATCATATTATATCCCTTCACCTTTTTTCTCCTTTTCCCCAGCTCTGATCCTCTTTACCTTCTCTGTCCTTGCTTATCTGTAATAAGCAGTGTGCTCCAGCAGAGGGCGCCTCCCTTCAGAGAGGAGCTGGCGAAGTTTGAATTCCTGATCTATTGATTCACTTGTTTGTTTGATTCCTCTGCAGAGCTATTTTAGGTGTGCAAATAGTTATCCCTAAGAAGTTTAAGTCTATGTGGCTTCTCTTCTTTTTCTTTCCCCTGCACCAGTGAGGTGTGGGCAAGTGTCAGGTGTCTGCCTTCTGAAGTTATCCTTTGAGGGTCACTTGAGGATTTAAAGGACAGGAAAGGTACAAGAGTGCAGTGGGAAAAGAGCTAGCTGCCAGAGAAGGGCTGCTTTTCCAGTAAGGTGAGCTTCCACTGTTCCTTTTTCTAATTACATTACTTGATCATAGTGATCCTTTCTGGCTTTCAAGTTAATGGCAGAAGTATTCCCCAGATAATGAGTCTCCTATGAAATTATATGAAATCTCCCATTGCATTTGGTAACAGTGGTACTGTTCCAATGCAGAGGTTATAGAATGACCTCAAAAAAAGCTAAGAAAGGTTATCTTTTTCCAACCAGCCTCTGGAACTTGCGTAACTATAGAGCTGACCTTGCCAACACTAAACCATACCAATTCGGATGGCTGAGAAGCAGCTCTTTATGGACAAGGAAAAGGAGGAGTGTTTCCCATATCTAAAGTGGGGCTGTGCTGCAGAGGGCTGAGAACCATGCCACTAAGATTTGTCACTCAGCTTCTTCTCCTGGCAGAGTGGTGGCATTTGAACTTTATCTAGAAAAATATCCTTTTTTTCTCTAATGTTATATCAAATTTCACTTTAGGATTTTTATTTCAGTTAATCATTGTGTAATGTGTTATCAGGAAATAACTACAGCACTGTAATACTGTCAACACTTCCTCATTACTAAGAATGATATCATATTATAGCAGAGCTGTAGCCCAGAGATTTGCAGCAGGTTCTCTTCTGCTTCTTTGATGTTTTTATTCGTTTTAGCTATGGAGTGTGGCTCTATAGACCAAAGTCCTGCTCCGACATCAGACACTGTGCTAGATCTGCACATTTTCCCTACAGCAGAGGTAGCAAATAGCTATGGTATTGATAAGCCTTTGGTCCCACATCCACATAGCCATTGATGAAAAATATCTTGCTAATACAATCATGGCCCAGGCTCAAGACAGCACAGAATCACCAGACCTCTATCTGTCTTAATGTATATGGTGCCAAGAGAGGGGAGTTTTCTCTTCCTCTGGCTGCCACAACTGAAGTCAGACAGAATTTGATACTGTCGTCCATGGCTGGGGATGCTGGGGCCCACAGCAAAGCAGACTATGAATAGTCAGGGAAGGATGTGTAGTAAAAAGGAACAGGTATGGTCCATTGGCTGGGTTAGTGGGCAGAGGCCAACAGGATGAGGTTTAAGAAGGCCAAGTGCAGGGTCCTACACTTCGGCCACAATAACCCCCTGCAACTACATACTGGGGGACAAGTGGCTGGAGAGTAGCCTGGCAGAGAGGGGCCTAGGAGTGCTGAATCATAAAATCATGCAGTCATAGAACAGTTTTGGCTGGAAGAGACCTCCAAGATCATCATATCCAACCTTTTCCTGGCCTTATCAGCACCACTAAACCCTGTCCCCCAGTGCAACATCTACCCTTCTCTTCAACGCGTCCAGGGAGGAGAGTGATTGACAACCTGCTGAACAGGAGCCAGCACAGTGCCCAGGTGGCCCGGAAGATAAATGACATCCTGGCTTACATCAGGAATTGTGTGGCCAGTGGGATGAGGGATGTAATTCTCCTCCTGTACTTGGCACTGATTAGGCCTCCCCTAGAGTACTGGGGGCAGTCCTGGGCCCCTCATTTCAAGAGATTGAGGTGGTGTAGTGGGTCCAGAGGAGCAAGGAGCCTGGGGAAGGGATAGACAGGAAAGTCTGATGAGGAGAGACTGAGCGAGCTGGGAGTGCTTAGCCTGGAGGAGATTCAGGGGGGACCTCATCACTCTATAACTTCCTGAAGGGAAGGTTTTGTCAGGCTCTTCTCCCAGGCAACTTGCAACAGTATGAGAAAGCAGGGCCTGAGGCTGCCAGGGCAGGCTTAAGTTGGATGATGTTAGGTAACCCTTCATCAGGGAAAGGGTGATCAGAGCCTGGAACGAACTGCCCAGGGCAGTGGTGGAGTCTCCATCCCTGGAGGAGTTTAAGAAAAGACTGGATGTGTTACTTAGTGCCATTGTTTAGCTGATGTGGTGATATCAGGTCATGGGCTGGGCTAGATGAGCTCAGAGATGTATTCTAGCCTCAATAATTCAGGGATTCTGTAATTAGTGGTCCAGGTTTTAGTGACTGATTTTCTATTTAGTGCCACTAGGGGATACCCAAACTGTTTACCAGCTTGCAAGGAACAGCTTTCTAACCTCAGCTTCCTTGAAAATCAATTGCTAGGAGAATGAAATGTATTTAGTGGGAATAAACAAAATAGCTTTTTAGGAACATCTAAAATCTTTCATTCAGGTTACAACAGGAGTTCGATTAATAGAATCATGGGCATACAAATGGAAGCCATGTGTTACAACAAGGTGAGCTGATGAGCATCCTGTAGATAAAATCTTTGATTTCTTAGTGGCAGAAAGTGGATGCATCCTCTCAGATAGTACCAATATCTTATTGATGGAGGTGTCATACCCTAGTGTGAGAGGCTGAAAAAACTAAGCTGCTCTGGGAGTGGGATGATGATTCAACCACTTCCCTCCAATGCTTAGTGACCTTTTCAGTTAAGAAGTTTTCCCTAAACTTCCCCTGGAGCAACCTGGAGCAACTTCCCTCTTGTCCTATCACTTGTTACTTGTGAGAAGAGGCCAACCCTCACCATTTGAACAGGTCCAGAGTTGGCCTCAAAAATAATCTGAGAGATGGAGTAACTATCCTACAAAGACAGTCTGAGAGGCTCACAGTTCGTCCAAGAGAAGAGAAGGCTCCTGGGAGACCTTATTGCAACCTTTCAGTACTTCAGGGTGTCCTACAAGACATGAGTCATCTTTTTAGCAAGGCCTGTTTCCGCAGGTCAAGAGGTGATGGTCTTGAACTAAAAGAGGGGGATTCTGTTCTAGTAGGTGAACTGTGATGAGCATGGTTATGCTGTTATTTTCTGAACAACATCTTCTGGAGATGGTTAAGCCGACAAAGACTGTTAATATCACAATTACAGTAGTACAAGGTCCTTTGCTACTAATAAAAAAATTTTTAAGGGCACATGAAATGTCTCCTAGTAAAACCAATGACAGAGCTTTTTCTTGGTAAAATTCTCTCTAATGGTCTCATCCAACACATATAGGGCACTATATTGGCATATATACAACAGTATAGTGGCATGAAAGGGATATGTGCCAGAAAAGTTTCCAGTTTCCTTCAGAGACTGGAGGTAACTTCTTTCACAGGGACTGCGTAGGGATGCAGCTGGAGGACTCCATGCCTAAAGAGTCTGCAGCAGGGTGCATAGTAAGTGAATGTGATCTTCCTTCCCAGTCAAGGTCAGGCAAACGCTGTGTTTACCTTGGTCCTGATGACCAAGGTGGTGTATCTGTTCGTCTGTGTTGTTGAACCTGCCCACCTGAATATCTTCTGTATGCTGCTGGAATGAAGGCTTGTTTCTCTTCTTCCACAAACCGTACATCAGTGCTGAATAATGCAGCCAGATTCTCTAGAGTTCCTGCACTGCAAGTCATTAAACCGGAATGACTTTGGCTCCATGCATACTGATCAAGATATTCCTTTTTAAAGCAGTGATGTGTTGCCTTACACTGTAGTAAATACTGCTGTGCATGAACATGAGTACATGAGTAACTCCATTTTGCAGTGACACAGGTTTCTTTAAGGTATTTGAAGACATATTGATCGCTCTCATGGTTGAAATCTGTCCATTTGTCTTCATCAACTTCTTGAGTTCAAAGCAGTATAGAGCATATCTGAACAATTTTTGTCTAGCCAACTGTGTTGCTTATTTAACCACTGTCATCAGCAATGCCTTTGTCCTCTTCAAAATTTCTTCCACATTTTCCTCTTCTTCCTCACCTGTCTTAAAATCACAGCCAAAGTCTTCTTGAGTTTTTCCAGCTGCAGATTGCTGATTGCTTGTGGCTGAATGAAAGATCCTTTTCTGTGTGATGTGTTACCTCCCAGAAGAGAAGGGGTAAGCGTAATGCCTTTTGGAGCTATGGCAACTGCAGGGAAAAAACTGTTATTTTGCTCAGTTTCTTGAGTCCTTAGAGCTGTTGACTTTTGCAGAGCCCCTAAAGTTAACACTTGCAGCATCAGGAAAATATCTCAGGACTGAGATATACCTGGTGGGGGAGAAGCAAGGAATGGACAAATGGTTTGTCTTAAAGTCCTTCTTATGAGGGTTTCATCTGCAACAATTAAACACTTCATAACTCATTGCAGTTGCCTTTCTATAGATTTATCCATTATTTTTCCATTGCTTTTCCTTAGGTTCCATGCCACTGTAAAGTGTACTGAAGTTTCTGGGTAGTAATTCAGCTTACCTTTTCTATTCATATTTTGCACCTATCCATACAGCTTTGGAGATCTATGTGAGAAGGCCTAATATTGTTTGAAAGGTTGATCTCTCATGTTGTCTAATAGTGCCAGTCTGCTGCACTAGCTAGTGGAACCTGTATGAGAAGGATCATACTGCTGCAAGCTGAGACAAAGTGACTAGTAAAATGCTGAACTTCATGGGTTTGGGTTTTAAGATTGTGGGATATTTTTGTTGAACTGAAATTGGTAGTAATAAATCTTAAAAGGAAAGACAGGTGAATTACACTCTAATGGAACCAAGAGGTAAAGTCACCCTGTCCTTGCCCACAGTCTGTAGGTTTAGTTAGCACAGATGAAGAAAAGAACTGGTGTTCTTGCTCTGAGCTTGGTGAAGCTTCCTTTTCCTCTGCAGTGTTTTTCACAGGAGAAATAAGGGCTGGGCAGGTCAAGCTTTATGTAGCCCTGCAAGAAAAGCAGCCTGTGAGAGAAGACTTCATCATGACATTCTTCAGCTACAACATCCCAGAGCAGTCTGGATCTACTACTCAAGAGCTTGCCCACCCTGTGAGAAGAGCACTGATGAACACAGAGTATTAAGAGGCTGCATGCACTTCCATCACTCTAGAGATAACTTGATTTTTGCCTTTTACTTTCAAAAAAATCGGAATTAAGATGATGGAAGTTCAAGGAAGGAAGCTTTGCTTTCTTTTGCATTGGACAGCATCTGGCAAAGCCTGCCAGAGGAATGACAATCCCATAAAGCAACTGCTTCTGCACCGTCAGAAACTACCATTAGAGGACCTGCAGTGGCACATATGAGAGGCTATGCTTTTGCTGAATCCGCTCCTTGGTGAATGCTGCACTGTATTTGAGAAAGGACAAGCACATTTAGGTAAGTGCTCAAGTAAACAAAACATCTACAGTGAGCTGTTGTTTTTGAAGCAGATGCCAAAAGCACAGATGCAACCTTTTTTGGCTGAATTTTGTGTCTACCTTAAAGGAATAGAATTCCCTTGAGGCTCATTGCTACGACAATAGCAATGTGACAGAGGAGATTTTCTGGGGGTGTCTGACCTCTCCTGTACCAGGAACTTGTCTTTCTATTGCACCTTTGCCAACAAGTCAGGCTAGGTTATTCCTCCTTTGTGCCTCTCTAAATGACAGGTGGATCAGATTATTTTTAACAGATAAACATGACCATTTAAAATGTCTCCCCCATGCCACTGATGTCTTATCAACAAGCAATGAGGAGTGCTCTGTGGTCAAATGACACATATGACAGGTTTTTAACCTGAGAAAAGTCTACAGTCCATGCTGTTGTCTGTGCTGACTGCTCCCTGGCCTTGTATATCTCACCAGCTTCAGCCCTTTCCATACTGTTAGCTAGTGTCAAGGTAAAGGAGGTCAGATAACTTGGGAGACCATCTCTGGTTAGCCTCCAGCAAGGTTACTGGTGCGGTTTTGGCCACTGGAGGACTCTAGTTTTGTTTCTGAAACATGACAGAATGACACTAAAATTCACCACTGTAGTGGGCCAAAAGGAGGAGACTGAAATGCTGCAGAAGCCTCATGCCTTACCCTAATGCTTTGGCATGCAGATTGGAAACGGGATGTCCAGCTTTCTGCATCATAAACAATCAAGAATCTGGGACACTAACTTACAATTATTTGTGCTATTACAATGATTTTCTCAGCTTCCTGAGGTCTGTCTCTGTTTCAGTGCAACAGAGATGTGCTTATAAAATCCCTTTTTGCTGTGAGGGAGCATTGGCCCTGTAGTACAGAGGCAGGGAAAGGTATGGAACTATAGTAGTGTGGGATAAGCAAAGATAGGTCCATGACAATTCTGCAAGATGCTTTTATCAAGGGCTGAGCAGGGGTAGGAAGGGAGGGAATCTCCAGATGGCCTGGATTCATTAAAATTCTACATATTTCTCTTTTCTTCTGTCATTGAGGGAGAAGGGCAGTGCAGAATGGAAGCAGAGAGAAAGCTTTTATTTATTGTGGAGACCTGCAGTGATTTCATTGTATGTCCTTGAACAAACCCCATGTTTTGAAGCTGACCCTGAGCTTTAGCATCTCCCTTTCCTCACACCCACTCCCAGCTCTAGTCCTATTTTTAGAGCCTGTCATTTTCTCTGGGGCTTCACGGTCTATTTTTAAAAGACTTTGCAGGCTGCCAAACCATTGTTGTTTTCTCTAGGGTGGTATAAACATAGCACTTATAGTAAATGAGTTCAGAACCTGCAATAGATAGGGGTTTAAAGCAGAAAAATATTATTCTTGAATGTGAAAAATGCTTCTGCAAATACAGCCCTGCTGCCAAGTGCTTTATTTCAATTGAGTATCTCTGTGCTTGTCTCATGACTTTCCCCTCTTCTGAAACACGGTTGGTCTGACCGTTAAACTGCTCACTGCTGCATGAACCTGATCTGTACATTATTAGATCATCCAGAGTGGCTGTAAATCAGGTTTGATCCAAGCCTTGCAGCAGGTTTAATGGTTTTTATAAAACTCTTTTGCTTGTCTTTTCTACTGGGAATGGGTTAAACAGCCCATTTCTGAAGGCAACATAGTGAAGTGCTAGAAAGTCTTAAAATATGAACAGCAGCAAATATTCATAATCATCATGATATAACCAATTTTGGTGGCATTTTGCAAATGAATCCGGATTAATTGCTGCTTCTTTTTACCTGTAGAGAGATAAAAACAAGGGAGGAAGTGAGGAATAGTTATGTAAAGATGTGGGAGCAGATGTACTGCTAGTGTAAGTTGGCGCCACTCCACCAATGTCAGTCAAAGTAGCTGATGTGGGGGAACATTTGTCTGCAAGTGAAGCTCATCTCAGATTTACCAGTTAGCTATGGGAGCTTCATCACAGTTTAACACTGTGTTTGCCCATGTCATGCTCTGATCCCTTCACAAATATGAGGGAAGACATCTATCTATATTAAATCTCTTTCATGGATGCCTAAGCCAGTGTCTATTCTACACTGCCTGCTGCAGACAGCACTGCCCAAGAGGACAGTTCCTGCTCCCCAACATAATATGCTGTCATTCCTTGAGTTGTAATAGCTCAGCCTCGCCTTGATAGGACATACCCATTTGTAGGGCACCTCCTGGATCAGTTTTTGTGTGAATACCATGGGAGGGAGGACTGAGGAAATGGGGAGTGATTCTTTTCCAGAATCACAAGGGCAAGTAAAAACTGAAACTTCCTAGTTTCCGCAAAATTTGAGATCATAAGCATTTTTACATGTTTGACCCCTGGTATCACTACAGGTGCTGGGCAAGGAAGTAATGTACAGTACATAAGCATAGCTGTTATTTGCACAGTCTCTGCTCTGCATCCTTTTCTATGAACCACAAAATATCCAGGAGCATTGCAAGCTGGTGGCATTCATTTTAGTTATCAACCTCCAAGGGATTTTTCTTTCAGAATCTGTCCATCTCCCTGCTGAACTCTCATTAAAAATTACAATTAATGACATCCTGCAGCAAGAAGTCTCACAACTGAGATCTCTCATATGGAGAACCACCTCCTCTTGTTTGAACCTACCCTTTATTTCACAGAATCGCTGGATTTTTGACTCTGGAAAAGACCTCTGTAATCATCAAGTCCAGCCTATGACCTAACATCATAAATTGACTTCATTGGATTACTCAAAGTATCTAAATCACCCAGCAAACAGTTTAGGGTCATGAAAGGCCCTTCTCAAGTTTACTAGAGGATCAGTGAACTTTTGTGAACCTAACCTGAGACTTGCATTTATAATCAAACCAGAAAATTTTGCCTAGGTTTGCATTTCATTGCAGGTGCTTTATACTCTTTTTACAAACACACTGGGCAGAGATTAACCATTTGGCAACACCGTATAAAACTGTCTGACTATAGGTTATTTTGGCAGCAGCCGTTTGCACCATACCCAGAGCTCAAGCCACCAATTCTGGCTGGTGTTCTTGGCAGCTGACCGGATAGGCTGCCTTTGAAGGTACAACTGTCATAGCAGATGCCAGTGACGTTAGAATAGAATTATTCAGAGCTGTGCATAACCAGTCTGTCTTTCTCCAGAGGTAATGGAAATCAAGAACACACTCACATACCCACCCACAACTGCACACTAACGTCCCAGCACAACATGATGACCGAGGAGCGGAGGAGACAGCCTGTCTGTCACACACCAACTCTTCTGTGCTGCTTTACTGCACAGTCTGTGCCAGCTTAACAGGGTTCTTATCTCTGTCTGCACTGCTGAGCAGTGGAGGTGTTTAATGAATAGATGAACCTGCTCTGTTCATAGGGGAACCGGGCTCAAATGATGAAGAACATCTATCTCAGGCATATCCTTTTAGATACTTTTTGTGGCTTGTACTCAGTCATCAGTCCTAAGCTGATGTTGTACTTCAATTGCAAACTGGATAACAGTAATTTCTGGCATTCCTTTTCTGAAGTTGTCCTTTATAGGATGCTCAAGTCTGATAAGAGTCATAGAATCATAGAATCATTGGTTAGAAGAGACCTTTAAGATCCTCAAGTCCAACCTTTTACTAGCCCAAGGGAACCACAGGGTTGAGTCTAAAGGGAGAGGAATAAATCACTGTTTTCCTACGAAATGATGTTTTGTTACTTGGTGGTGGTGCAGTACAGATGGATGAACAAAGACACAGAAATAAAGCATCAAAAATTTCCCCTAAAGTGTCTATAAGAGCTAAACATCTCCACTATGTGCTGAGGCAGCTATGAAGAACCCTTGGTCAGAGCCTGTGATGATTCAGCAAAGATACCAGCAGGTAATGGGATTCAAGCTGCAAGCTTCTTGACTTCTTTCTCAGCTCTTACAATAACTGCACTATTTTTTATCTTCAAACATTTCTGCTACAGGAAATAAACTCACCAGTGGTACCAGCACTGAGTCATGCCAGCACATTTCTATGCTGGTGTACTTAGAAGTAAAGCTGTTGGACATCAGTAAGTACAAAGCAGCACTTGGTGAATGAGGTAGTAGTAGTAATACACTATTTAGGGGGAGGGAGGTACAGTGTGCTGTCAGTAAGTACTCTGCACCTTGCACTATTGGTCTCTAATGAGGTTGTCTCAGGCTGTTTTTAAGCCACTAGTTTTACTGCAGGTGAAATTCCATTCCTCAGACTTGGGGGACCTGTCAGGGTTATCTGTCAGGTGGGAGGCAGATTTAGGTAGTGAAGTGTGCTTGCTTCAGATCTGTGCACTACAGGCATTTGAAGATTGTATCTCCTAAGTGATAGGATTCACATAACACCTCTGTTTGTTCTAGGCTGTGGTTGCACTATTAATGACCACTGACACAGGATAGGTGCTGAACTGGATCATCTAGTCTGAAACAAGGTGTGGATGATTGTAACATTTGTACTGCTGAACTACTGATGACCCTTATAATACCTGCTTATGGTAGTTAGCGGAAGGAGAGCATGTGCTCTGGTGGAATGGATCCTATACACTTTGGGGTGCATTGGAATGGGCATATAGACTCTATATGCTTTTGCTATGTAATTGTGCTATTATTTCTTGAACACCAGGAGTGTTAAAAAATTGTGCAGTGTCACTACACAGGTATAGACTCTTCTTTTGTCCTATTCTTTTACATGTAGTATAGCAGGTGAGGATCAGAGATAATTTGTTAGAATGGGTAGAAACCTGTGAGGCATCCCTTGATCTATAATGTCCTAATGTACAGTCACTTGCTTGACCATGCAAACATTCATGCACTGGGTGTGGATTTTGGGCAATCCGTAAGAAACAGCACTGTTGTTTCCCAGCCCCTTATTTACTTTTTTCCACAAAAAAAATGATCCATGTGAACAGACTAGTACTCTGCCCATTCAGCCCTGGCCTCCAGTCTCTCCTTGGCAGACATCTGCATATAACCCAGAAACTAAGTTGCTCCCCTGAAGTACAGGAGAGAAGCCAAGCTAAATTTGTTCAAATCAGACTGTGGTTTCTGGGTTACTGCTCTGCAGAGAATTTGCTGCTGTTTCAAGGGAATTGGTAAGGGGTTACCTCTTGGCTTCCAGCTGCTAGAGAGCACAGAAAAAAAAAAAAGAAAAAGTTAAAATTACATTTCAGCAGACAGCTCTCACTTTTCCATGTGAGGAAAAGTGCAGTTGCCACAAGGATGTTGAGCTGTTGAACAGGGGATTGAATATGACCCTGATTTTTGTCAATAGAGAGGGAGGTGCCTGTGAGAGAAGACCTCCATGAAAAGGCAGAGGAGCCTGGTGCTTTGATGCCTGTGTTGAAAATACTCGCAGCTAAATTCTCACAGATTCAGAACAACCAATCATGTATGCATGCTATTTTTGGAAGGCACAGCACATAAATATGACATATGTATCACGTGTGAAACTGCAAAGAGCAATCTTATTTTTGGAACCTCCTTGCATATGAGCTGAGTCAAGGTTTGCACTCAGAGCAAGCCCATAACTAATGTATCTTAAATCTGCTTGAGCAAAGTTGTTAGCTCCCAAGCAATCTATAGATCCTACAAGATCCTTTCTCCCTCTGATTTTACTAGCACCTCAACATTGCTGAGTCATTCATTAGAAAAAGCAAAAAATTGATTGAGTCAGGGAGCCGCAAGAAAAGATGAAACAAATGGAGTTAAAGGGGGATGAGTTCTGCAAAAGTGACAGCTGTGCAAGTGCAGAAAATGATTTCAAGGTATGAAAAGCAGAAATATCTCTACAAGAAAGTGGGAATATTGCACCTTATTCTGTCTTTTCTAAACAAACATATATAGGGAGTACCCCTAGAGAAAACAGGAATCTGAGATATAAACTGGAACTACTTTGTATGGATTATATTCAGTCTGGCTTTGTGAGCATTGAAGAAAGACCCCATGGTTGCTGGCACTCTCAGGATGTGTGGCAAAAGAATGCTAGATGAGGATAAAAGGCTGGTTTGCAGGTACAGGTAATGGTCTCAGTGGACAGACTATTTTCCAGGACAGTTGCCTTTTTCAGACTGCCTCCTAAGAACCTTCCAGAGCACTGCTGCTGTCCTCACAAATGATGAAAGCTAATGCAGAAGTCCCTATATGATCAGAGGTTTTGTGTAGCTAGGGTTGTTTCTTTATCAGGTATTTCCAGGTGGCAACGCCTCATACAGTGGAGAAAATTAGGCTGCTGCAGACTGCTGTGGTCATTAGAGTGTATTTTAGGTCCTCGTCTTCTCATCTCCTGTCCTGACATGCTATTGTCACCAGTGTACTCCTGTGCGTGGGTTACCTTCTGTTAGTGGGAAGCAGCAGAGGGGGAGGTAGTGGTTCTGACATAGAGCTGCAGCTCTGTCCACTCCAGTCTGGCACTGGAGAAATGCCTTGATCTTGTGTGCACAGACTTGGGGGTACAGACATGGAGTAACATAGTGCTAGCACACCAACAGACACACCAGGCAACCATGGGGGGGCTGGACCATGGCTAGACAAAGCCAGGGTAGAACTATTCCTTAAGAGCAGTTAGTCGTAGCATGAAAACCACAGGTTCTGTTACCATTGACACAAAAAAATGGATAATGACTTAGTGAGGCCAAATAAACACAGCATTCTGGGGCTGTCCACTCATCTTGGGCAGCACACAGCTGAGCAGCAGGTGGCCTGGGACATGGCATGGTGTGAGCTAGACTCTCTCTTTACCTGCCTGTTCCCAATTTCCAGCAAGTCTCCTGACTTGGAGAGTAGTAATGGTATGAAAGCACAAAGCAATCCTACTAAGATCTGCTCTGCTCTGGGTAGGTGTGCACAATGTACCTGCAACTCAGTGGAGCTGTTTCCACAGTTCAGGAAAAGGCAGGCAGTCTTGCTTGTAAGGATTAAGATGGATTTCTGTTCAAGTGATAACCAGCAAGCGAGTGGAAGTAGACCAAATCTACAACTTCCACTCACTCAGCTCTGGCAAGTATGGAAGATGATTTTATACAAAACAATCTGATGATTGTTCTTGTTCAATAATAATGAGGTCTAGAACAGAAACAGAATCACAGAATGTTAGGGTTGGAAGGGACCTCCAAAGATCATAAAATCCAACCCTCCTGCCAGAGAAGGACCCAAAATAGGGCACATCACTCAGAAATGCATCCAGGCAGGTCTGGAAAGTCTCCAGAGAAGGAGACTCCACAGCCTCTCTGTGGAGCCTGTTCCAGGATGCTGTAACCCTTACAGATCTTCCTCATGTTGATGTGGAACTTCCGGTGCTCAGACTTGCATCCAATGCCCTTAGGCCTATCACAGGGTACCGGTGATCTATCAGTAATATTCCAGCTAAACAACTATGCCACATGACAGCAGATGCTCTGCACAGTTCAGTGAGGTAAAAGCAGGGAAAGAGTCCCTGTTGAAGAGGTAGATCTCATTTGAGTAGACAACAGTTTATTGAAGCTTCCTAACATCCAACCTAACCCTCCCATGGTACAGGCCCTGTCCTCTCATCCTGTAACTAGTTACCTAGTTCCTAGTTCCCTAAATGTGGGCAGCAAATGTAAATGCTTCTGTTGCAATCTACCTGGAAGCTGATCAGCTCTATCCATGAGGAGCCGGCATTGGGTTTATACATTGCCCTAAAGCCTGCTGATATCACTGCTGATAGAAGGATTTGACTAATATTCTATTGTGTCTCAGTGCTTTCTGAAGCCATCAACTGCAGTGCTGGTTCAGGTCCTGCATAGCTGTTTAGCACATGCACATGTTTGTAGAACTCTGGGCAGCCATCACAACGGAATGGAAGAAATACATCAGCCCTGTTTTCCTGCTCTCCTGACAGGAGGAACACTGCCACCATGCGTATACTTACAGCCTGCTGAGGAGGCATGAGGACTTCCAGCAGTGTAAGAACAGGCTGTAGATTTAAAAGTAGCAGCAGAAGTCTGACACAGGATCCCTTTTGCACTGATAATGCCATGTCATGCAGCAGGACATAGTGATGAGGTGGAATTCATGCTGACCTCTGTAGAGGGCCATTGTTGACTCTGTTTATTCAGTTGGTGGAGTCATAGATGTCAACATAGTGATAGATGTCAACATAAAAGCTGGCACATATGTATTTGTTAAAATTGCCTATATTCCATTTTAATTCTCGTAATCAGCAAAAATAAAAAGGGAAATGCACTCCTTCAAATTAAAAAGTTTATTTTTGAAATACATATGGAATTAGGGAACTCAGGAAAGTGAGCCTGAGTCTAAAAACAGAATGGCTTCAAACAAGAACAAAGAATGCAAATTTTAAGGTGATTTCCATATTTGGAAGTGGACACCAGCCAAACAAATTATAGCAATGCCCTTAAAACAAAACAAATCTGAATTCCCCTCCAAATTTCAGTGTATATATCCAAGATCTGTGAAAAGGCAAAAGAAAATCATGCATGTTTACACTACTAAGTAGTTCTACTAGACAAACTTTTTCATTTTGACACCGTTTTGGTCTTCATATAACCAAAGAGAGAGTAGAAGCAGAACTTTTCCAGATCTTAGTTTCAACTGGTTTCAGATTAAAACCACTTAGGTTCATAACCTTCCTTTCTGCAATCATAGATTCTCAACCCCAGAGCCTAGGTTGACCTTAAGTGGAACTTGGAACTGTTGGAAATCTGAGTGGTCATTTCATGCAATACTTGGCTTATGTCCAGGAACTTTGATGAATGTAACCCGAGATTCATGATTGTAATCAATCTAGGCAGAGAGCAGTTTTGCCTGTGTTTTAGTTTCACATAAGGTGCCCACTTCACCTTGACCCGGCAGTCAACATCCAGTTGTCTTCTTGCAGATCATTAGTAACTTTTCAAGTTATATCACCAGCCTCCTTGTCCTGAAACTAGTAACCCAGCCATTTGTGCTTCATTCTCATAAAATGTGCTTACTCTGGTTAGCATTTCCTGTAGCTGAGGTGGCTGGCTCTGTCCAAAGAATGACTCTCTTCCCAGATTGCAGGAACCTTGGCAAAGATTCTTTTGAGAGCTATGTACAAATCATGATACCTTCTCTTGGATGGATTAGAGTGAACAGCACTAGAATTGCTAACCCACACATCCACCTCTGCAAACTAGCATTCCAGGACTGTGCAGGAAAACAGAATGCCTGTGTGACCCACACAAGTCAACTGTGCCAACATAGCTTGTCAGCAATAAGCAGGCTTGAGTAAGTTTATTAGCTTAATTCACACAGAATTTCTTGTTCATAGTGTCAAAGCGGTCATTTTCCACTGGAGATACTGAAGTATAGAAAATCAGAATGGTTTTTAGAGGTCAGGAATAGACCCAGAAACAGAATATTGGACAGTGACTTCCCTGTGAACAGGGAAGTGTTAATTCAGCATCTTTTGCATTGCTTTGGGAAAATAATGTGAAAGAATACTTGTATTTGCATCCTCTCTATTCTCAGATTGTCTGAACTGCCATACAATTTGTGCCTGAGTGTGCCCAAGTCTCAGGAGATTTTCTGGTGTTCACAAATAGGTAATTATTAATAGTTTGCTATTTAAAGTTTTAGTTATGTTAGCTTTAATGGATCATATAAAGAAATTATATAATCTGCTCTGTATCTGGATTGCTGAATGTCTCGGGCTTTTGCTGGTCTGGAAGAAAGAGTCTCATCAACACCTTGTAAATGCCCTTTAGATACTGTGAATGAGTCATTTGGAAGGTTATGCTTCTTTGAACCTGACCACTAGATACTTTGAAAAGAAAGTGGTTAATTCACAAGGTTTGAAAACAGAGCTTGATAATAGCTCTCAGAAGCAATGGCTTTCTTTGCTATAGGTTTTTTGTTTTCAAAGTACTTGCCACTTGTGCCAATATCAGCAGCAAACATGTCACGTGAGGTACCTCTCTCTTATGAAGACATAATGAAATCCTTTGGTCCTTTTATGCAGCATCTCTTCTGGAGTAAAAAGGTTTGAAATAAAGAAGCAGTCAGCTTCCTAGGATATTCCAGATATGCTTGATGACTTACAGGAATGGCACATAGCCTTCTGAAGCAGTAGCTGAAAGCCAAAACAGGGACATCTTCAGACATCTTAAATGTCATTAAATATCTTTGATTAAGCAGCAAAACTGATCCACTAAGTACCAATTGATAACACTGGTTTTGCCTGCTGGGCTATTTTGTTGGCCTAATGTATGAATAATACATATATTATTCATATATATATAATTATAAATATAATTTTATATATATATATAAAAGTAATTTTAACTTTTGGGAAAATACTGTGATGCTTATCTTAATATTTAGAGTGGCAGTAGCTCTTCTGAAGCTGATGAAAACTCAGTGGTGTTTGAACTGTAGCAGGTACCCATATGCCTTTGGGTGACAGGAGTGGTGACAGCTTCCATTGTGTGGCACCTACCTTTGGAAGTGGCCCATTAAATACCTCCATAGTTAAGGGCAATAGAACGGAGTTATTCTGCAAGCATGGATCCAGCAAAGAGTACTTCATTAAGACTATGTGTTTAAAGAGCTGCTTGAAAGCTGAGGGATCAAGTTTTACTGTATCTTACAATGAGTCCTGAAGGTTGAGGTTCATCTCTGAACATAACTTTACTAGGTTTAAACTACCCATGACATTGAAATAATGCTGGGTAGAAAACAAGTATTTTTACAGCTATTTCATAGAATCATAGAATCATTAGGGTTTGGAAGGAACCTTGAAAAATCATCTAGTCCAATCCCTCTGCCACAGCAGGATCATCTAGACCAAGTCACAGAACATTATGGATTGGAAGTGACCAGTGACAAAGTCCAGGCAGGGCTTCAAATGTCTCCAGAGAAAGAGACCCCACAAACCTCCCAAGCAGACCCCCCCAGTGCCTCGTCACCCTCACTGGAAAGTTTCTCCCCCTCTCACCAAAGGACCTTTCTGAGCAATAAATATTTCCCTATAGGTATGAAGAAGCAGAGTAGGCTGTCCAGGTGCTGTGCTTTTTCCCATTTTATACAAGTCATGCTGATGAAATGGTGGAAATGGCCCATTGGTAAACGGGTAAAGATCAACCTGCAGATTCCCTTTTGTAGGCAGCATATCAGCAGAAGAGGAACTTCTTGTTTAACACAAATCAGCATCTGTATGGCAGTGGCACTATCCTGCCATCTGTATGTATAAACCAGAATGTTGTCCCATAAACGACCATTTAACTCAGTCTTCTGAGAAGCTAGTCTTCTCTCTGTTCTGATATTAATTTTTCTTCCCTGGAAGAGTTGCTGCAATTTGCACATGCATGATATGATTGCAATCATTCTGTGCTATAAAGATCAAGAAAACAAAGCGATAGATGAGAATGGAAGGCTCATTCTATTTGGTATCTTGATGGTTTCATGGGAAATTTTGATGTGTCCCATTGGTCTCTGCTAGATTCTAACTTACAAAGTTAAAACAAAAATAAGATTTAATTTTTTTTAGGTAGTGAAGGCAGGAATGAGTCATGATCAGTTTTTGTAGTCAAGTGTGCAATCACCAGAGGATTAAACTGTACCACAGATGATAACAAGGCCATTTAAGATGATGATGGGTCTCAGGTAAGCATTACAGCCTCCAGGGATTTAATTCCAGCCAGTTTCCATACAAAACAACTCTCATCCCTCTCTACAGTTACAGAAATGATGATTGTTTCAGTGAAGACATCTTTATCAGACAGTATGCTAATGTTGCAGGTTTCCTAGTAAAGACTCACATGATCCTCTAATGGTTTCTCAATTAAACATAAGCTACAGGATAGAAAGGACCATGAGGCAGTATCTGCAGATGAAGCCCCTTCATCTAGCTGCTGAGCTTCTTCCAAGTCTGCAATGATGAAGACAACTGTAATCAGGTACATGTGTGATGCCTAACCAATTAGTTTCCTTCTGGGCTCATATCATTGTTTGCTAAGTAGAAGTACTGAAACTTGTCTGCTGTTAAAAGAGTTTATCTCTCTCAGACAGGGACAAATCTAAAACATCTATTCTGAGATAAGCATGGTAGGATCTGATATTTCTTTCAGTACAACTCTTCCTGCCTCCTGCATCTGCATGATACATGAAGGCATGGGTTTGGGGGCAATGAAGTCACCAGCTTTTCCCTGACAGGTAAGTGAGTGTCTGTTAGTTCTCATGTCATCCCAAGAATCATAGAATCATTAAATCATTTAGGATATAAAAGACCTTTAAGACCATCAAGTCCAACTATTAACATAACTGCGATTCAGTGACCTCCCTGGGCAGGCTGTCCTAAGGTCCTGTCCCCTGACCCTTTCCAGGAAGGAGTTTTCCCAAGCTTAGCTTCTGCCCAGATGGGGCTTGCTAGATCCTTTTCCTCTCCCCATGGACTATTAATTTTAATTTCTGGGTTTTTTTAAGGATTTGTGCCTGCCAAAGAAGTCTTTGCCCTTTCCCTTTTTCTACTGGTTTTAAATGATTCTTTTTAATCCTTGAAAATTATTTTGTGCTCTGTGTCTATCTGAAATAAACATTCTGTCCTGTTTTTCCACTTAGAACTGCTTTTCAAGATCTGAAACACCATCATAGCTCTAGTGTTCTCCAATTAAAAATTTCTTGTTCAACAGTTTCTATTCTTTCTTCATCCCTCTGACAAATGAAGGTGTTTCAAATGTAAAACAAGCTGTTCTTTGTATTGGTGAGTAGTTTTATACCAGTAGTTTTATACCTCACAGAGAGGAGTGACAAAATCTTGGGGATACTGGACCCACTTTCCATTTCTGGAGGCTTAGATCCTTCTTTCAGAAGCAGCTATTTTATGAGCATTGCCCTTAGCTTGACAGTTTGATGGAGAAAGGAATGCACTGGCTTCAAAGAGTACCCTTGTTCAGAGCCCACTGTTCCCGGCAGTAGCAAACTGTATTTGCAACCAGCTTTCACAGAACAATGACTATTTCTTTCTCTTGAGGCTTACAGTGCTATGTAGATCTATGAATCTCATGTATACAGCCCCCAGGCCCTTGATTTGTCAGTATAAAGACTACTTATAGGACCTGTGTGTGGACCTGCTATGGTGGTCCTGCCTGCAGTGCAGATATTCTCTGCAGTGCAAATCAGAGGTGATACAACATCGACATTTGTGCCAGTACTGTTCTTGTGTGCCTGCCTTCACCTAGTCCTTTATGCCTCCTCACCTCAGCATCAGCCTGAGCTGTCCCTGTGGTAAAGGCCTTTGTTGGAGTTTTGAGAAACTTCATTTTCTTGTTTCCTAGTCTATTTGAAAAGCTGAGGTGCTTTCTGTGACTATGGTTTCTCTACCATTTTGGGTGAATATATAGACCTCGGTGATCTGATCCTATTTCAGATCATGTTATGATTTAATTCCCACTGAGTATTGCCACTCAGAAATACTTGGAAGTGTAAGAAGGCAAACCAAAGTGCATGCTGCTTGCATTGGGCCCAAAGGCTCTTAGCATTTGAGATGCTGAAAACACAGAGGTCTATGTATGTCTAATGGTTTAGGGAGAGGGTCTCATTCAGTTTGGGCTGGTGCCTGTAATTCTAGCACAACAACCAGCTCTTGCCAAGAGTTCAACAGGCAACGAAGCAACTTTGATAAATAGACAACAGTTTATTGAACGCATCACCAACAAGAAAAGGAAAAATCCCCAAATAAGTAAAAGAAACAAAAAGGTAAAACTGAAACTGTATCACAATGCCTTTACACGCACTCTGAGAGAAATGAGGAACAACATAAGCATCAATTTTTGTCTTTAGATGGGAACTCTGAGCAGAAGAGTGTACCCCAATGCTCATAACCATAAAGCCACCACACAAACACACACACGCTTACACCTCACTTTCCAGAAGAGAAAGGGGTGGAATGGCAGGAATAACAGCACACTATACATTTGATGCTTCTGGAAAAGTTCCTTTTCTGGTCCTCATGCAGACATCAGCCCTCCTTGATGTCTCCGGTATACTTCTAGCTCCCACCAAATCAGAGTTCTTCTTTGAGACTATAGCAATGTCAAATGTAGAGGATGCAAAAGAATCCCAGACTCCTCTTTGCCAAAGGTTTAGGAGATCAGTACTTGTGATCTCTCTTTCCTCCTCTTAGGAGGAAAAGAAGGAGAAAGGAAGGGGAGAATAAGACCAAAAAGCAGGAAGTACATTCCCTTTTGTAGGCTCTGTCACCTTTATAGTTCAGACACTGACACAGGAGGTCTGCTAGGAAAGCTACCTCCAGCTTCAAAATAAAATGCTGTTTTGGCATAAAAGCACCACAATTAACACTTGAAAATTTGATAATTTTCAAACTATAACAGTAGGTTCTAATTTTTGCTTAGTGGCAGGGGGCATGAATTGTACATGCAATTTTAAATAATTAAGATTTTCAATGCAGTACTTGGACTAAAATCACACTTGTTTTCATGTGTTTAATAACCCCACCCTACATGCCTGGAAAAGGATCAGAAAAGCAACAGAGTTTGGGTCATCCTATGGATATGACAATGTGCCATGCACCAAATGTCAGTATCTGACCAAATGGGATCTTATCGAATTCTACACAAAGTTTTCCCCAGACCACAAATAGAACACAAAGGTCAACTTTGGCTCATTGTAAGGTAAATCCTGGTGAAGGAAAGACATATCATATTGAGGGAAGTAATACTAATACTTGTGAAAAACCTATGGGAAGATAGGATGAGTCTAAGGAAGTTGTAGTCAGCTGGGGTTTCGGGTCTTCCCCCAGGCAACCAGTGACAGGACAAGAGGGCAGAGCCTGCAACTGCACTAGGTGAGAGTTAGGTTGCATATTAGGAAACCCTTCCTCATAGAAAGGGTGATCAGACACTGGAATGGACTACCCAGGGCAGTGGTGGAGGCTCCATCCCTGCAGGTGTTTAAGGACAGACTGGATGTGGCCCTTAATGCCATGATCTAGCTGATGTGGTGATGTTAAGTCATAGGCTGGGCTGGATGATGATCGTGAAGGTCTTTTCCAGCCTCAATAACAACAGCAATAGTGAAAGGTGGGAGCAGGTCACAAAATCCTTATGTGCATACCATTTTACACGGTATGCAAAGTGGACTTTCAAGTCAGCACATTTTTGCCCTTCTTTTTCGTTTACAAAATCTGCCTGAGTTTTCTTACACTGCTAGAGTTTTCTTATTTCCTGTGGGAGTTTGTTTACAGTTACACATTTGTAGAAGGTGTGAAACAGCTTTTGTAGAAAAGATGCTGGAAATGAGGTAATTAAAGGCAGGGTGATGGCTATTACAGGCCTGGCATACTGTCACCACCAGATTCACAGTTGTACGGTGCTTGTTCTGACTACACGTACACAAAAAGCCTCCTGTCCCAAACCCTTCTGCTCCCTCACACCTGTGACTTATTCTTGCCTGTCCTGCAGCTCCCTGAGCAGAACAGGAAATAGGAAGAGCAGCTTGAGATCCCTGCAGCCATTCTGCTATGCTCAACACTAGTACATAGACATTGAAGGCAGAGATATGGAGTTCATTTTACTTTGGGGGTGGCAACTCCCCATCTTATCATCTGCCAAATCTTGCAGTGGAATTGGAAGAATTAGATTTGGGAGCTGATGTGAGTGAGTGTTAATGCTGGAACTACCCTCAGAAGAGAAGCAAGCAATGATCCCATCTTGGTGGAATGAAGTATATCATGTTTGTCTGTCAAGGTAATTTGTGAATTGGCTTTCTATGTGTTTGTCAGAAGTATATTGAGGAAGTCATACTAGGTACCACCTAGCTAATGATATCAGAAGTTTTCCCTGCTGGAGAAACTGTGCTGACAGCACAGTTGCTACTTGTGCTGTCAGCAACTAAATAGCTGTTGTCCTCTTCCCTTGGGTTGTTTCCCTGCATTGTCCTGGGTTACTAAAGGGGAAAAATCACCAAAAAAAAAAAACAAAAAAAAAAAAAGGAAAGGGAGCCTGACCTTGAGGGGCTCTCAGATAGTATTTATCAGGCAAGAGAAAGCAGGCCCTGGAAACAAAAGTGACCTGTACCCAACTTTCACTATTGTTATTGTTACTGTTGAGGCTGGAAAAGACTTCCAAGATCATCCAGCCCAGCCTATGAGCTGACACTACCACATCAGCCAGACCATGGCACTAAGTGCCACATCCAGTCTGTCCTTAAACACCTCTATGGATGGGGACTCCACGACTGCCATGGGCAGTCCATTCCAGGGTCTGATCACTCTTTCCATGTGGAAAGGCTTCCTAACAGCCAATCAAACCCTCCCCTGGCAGCATCAGACCCTGCCCTCTCATTCGCTCTTGTTGCCTGTCCCCCGCCTGACACAACCTACATTCATGGAGTTGCAGAGAGGAAGAAGGTCCCTTCTGAGTCTCCTCTTCTCCAGGCTAAATAACCATAACTCCCTCAGCCTCTCCTCATCCAACTTTCCCTCCAGTCTGTTCCCCAGTCTCATTGCTCTTTTGGACTTGCTCCAGCCCATCAACTCTTCTAGACTTGCTTGAAGTAAGGGGTCCAGAACTGCCCCCAGGACTTGAGATGAGGCCTCACCCGTGCCCAGTACAGGGGAAGAATTACATCCCTAGTCCTGCTGGACACACTAGTCCTGATACAAGCCAGAATGCCATTAGCCTTCTGGGCCACCTGGGCACAATTGTTGGCTCCGGTTCAGCCGGTTGTCAACCAGTACTCCCAGTTCCTTGTCTGCTGGAATGCCACTCATCCCCCAGACTGTAGCTGCAGGGGTTATTGTGGCCAAAGTGTAGGACCCTGTACTTGATCTTGTTAAAAATCAATTTGATTTGATGAGTTGATTTAATTGCTTATTTTGACTTGAAATATCTATCAGTAATTCACAAATAAACAAATTCAGTGGTTAGTAAGAGTAGATCAGTTACTATTTATTTTGGTTACTAACACCATGGTTCTACTGATGGAATTAAGAAGTTAATGGAAGAGTAGGAGAGTCTATTAGATCAGCTGATAAAACTGGAAAATACAGGCAAGCTTTCTGTTGCAGAGCTCCTTCATCTGCTTAGTGCTGTGCTTATTATCATGTTATTCCACTGTAATGCAACTGTAAATCTACAGAAATCAATGGACTTATATTTGCATAATATTAGGGTATCTCAGCAGTAAATCAGGCCATGAGTTGTGGTTGATGAGCTTTGATGCAGAGCTTTATTTCCCACAAAGGTCAGGATGATGGCTGGCGCATAGAATTTTACCTTCATATATTTCTGAATGGACTTTCTCAAAACAGAAAGATAGGACATATCTATACCCTTCCACACAAGATAGATCTTTTCTGAATGAAGTCAAGATGGCAAAGGATGTCCTTGATTCCCCTGGGTTTGAGAAAAGATTCTATGTCTGTTGCAGTAAACCTGCTTATGTCTGGGAGCATTTCTGGACACCAGAATACGATTGCTTCTCCTAGAAAATATCTGCAAGTCTCCTGGTGTGAACTTGACATGTCCTGCCTAGCATTCTGGTACACATGCAGCCACCTTGAATTAATGTATGTAATGGTTTCAAGTGCCTGTGTAGTTACTTCCATGCAAGTTGCTATTTGAGCCTGAGAATGCTGCTAGTTGGTCTAGGAGATGTACAGGACAAAAGTATAGAAAATCAGTCAAATTATCAGAGGACAAAAGTATAGAAAACCAGTCAAAATCCCCTGTACTTCATCCACCTACAAGGATCAGTTCTGAAACTGGGGAAGAGTCTTATTCCATGTGTCCTCTTCAATCTCCACCATTAAAAAAAATATGTGTTTCATAATGCAGCTGCCCTAGCTGGCTGGATGAGGACAACCAGAATAAGCATAGCGGCTTCATGCAGGTCCACACTCAAACTTCCATGTTATCTGGATGGACTGGGCATGAGTAAAGCTGAGCCATTGCTACCTATGCTACCAGCAAGCAGTCTACCTGATCTTATCCCTTTAACCCTGGGAAGATACTAGGATGAGCATGAGCTACCCCTCTTCTGCAGTCACACAGCAGACGAAAAGTGTGTGAGTAATGGCTCTCAATATCTGTTTTCATTTCCTTACCTTAAAGTATAATTAGCCTTGTCTTCCAAATGACCCTGATGCAACATTCAGTTTTACACCTTCATCAGGTAGTTAAAAAGAATTTCAGCAAATAGGAAGATGAGACAGCAGTGCACATGTATATATTGTTGTGCTGATGGTAAAAGGAAGATGTACAGGCAAAATGAATAGGGTAAAAACAAAGTTCAAGGAGAAAGATGAGATCAAGCTGATGAATGACAGATCCGTATGTGAGCTCCAAGTCAGTCTATGAAGCTGTGGAGCTCATACAGTCTGTCTGCTCTTTGGACAATTCTATGATTTGAAGGCATTTGGATGGTAGAAACTTTGAAGAAAAATGTTTAGTGAAGTTGGACAAAGACACTTATATTTGAGATGAGTATGAGAGCAGCAGTTAGGTCTAACAGGCTTTAATTCCATGTAAAGTTTCATCTCTCTTGCCACACAATGCTTCACTACTGTTCTGCTTTAGCAGCTGAGCAGAATCTGACAGTCTGATTTGTGTGTTTTCTGCAGAAAAAATTAAAATTTTAATTTAAAAAGTTGAAAACTGTCTGCCTTCCACTACCCACTCTTCTCACCCTTTCAGTGACTTCTGCCTTCTTCAGTTCTCTCCATCTTGGACTGTTGGCAGCTGGATTGTTGCCTCTGAGAGAGTGTTACAGCTCCTCAATTGTTGGCGAGTAGGAAGATTCGCTTGGACCTGGAGAGAATTCTATACCTTGAAGATTAATGATCAAGACTGAAGTAGGATGACTGATGTGATTTCACATAGAACCAGGAACTGTCTACAGTGAGGATGTTTTGGACATTTTGTCTTAGGTAAATCTAAGAGGATGTGACAAAACTCTGTCTGTGACTGTATCTTGTGTGGGGTTTTTCTCTGATGTGTGTGTGTGAATTAAAATGTCTCGGTGCCTTTTTTCTCCAAACTGAGTCAGTTGTTTCACTGCCTGCAGATTCATTGGTGGGTTTGTTAAACCTTCCCTTTGGGTCTGGCACATTAGCTAAAAGCTCTTGGTTGAAATATGGTGCCATGACATTGATGGCCACCCAGCTGGGATTTGTGGGGATACAGACAAGGACCCAAACACAACACTACCACCATGCCACAATAACTACTTATTCTACATGTAAACGTCTTGTAGTTCAGGCTCCTGGACTTTAGACATGATGTCTACAGGTGGAAGGGTACTTTATTTTTACAACTTCCTTTCTTGCTATTTAAAGGCAATATAAAACACATCTTGGGAGTGTTAGTTTACAGAAATTGCTTTTGCAAAGCTGACCTCAAGCCTCAGGACTGTCCAAATCATTAAATTTTTTATTATTATTTTTTCCCAACTACAGAGGTGCTCAGGAGCCCAGATCAGTAAGCCCTGGAATTCAGGCTGAATGTACAACAAAATACTCAGACTACCTCCTTTACAGATTACAAGAGAGGACTAAGATCTTTTATGTTTTACATACTTTTACAGTGTAAGAGTTTCTAGAATGTTAACACTGAAAAACAGAGGTCTGAATAGTTGAAAATGCCAGAAGTGGAGGAGCTTGTGATGCACAGAGATTTCAAAACCTTGTCAGTGGGACAGAAGCAAGCTTTGAAGATTCCCCTGAAGTGCTAGAAGTGAGCCAGCAATGGCAGGGACAAGTGACAGGTCTTGCTTTGCCTTCTCCAGCAACCTCTGAGTGCCCCAACCCCAGAACCATTACTATCTCTCACTCCTTCCTACTGCAGCTTCTCCGTTTTCCATAAATAATTAAATATTCATTGAGGCAGGGACCTGAAACTCAGTTTCCCACATCCTGTGTGAATGCCTGAACAACAGCACTGTCAAATCAATCTCCTGCAAAACACTCTCCTCTCTCAGCATACGTTTAAGTATTTATGCGGGTTAGATGTGCTCTAGAAGAGAAAACTGTGAAAGACCTGCCCTGAGGTAGAAAGTCCCTTTGGGATGGGGAAAGGGACTTTGTTCATGCCTAAGAGCAACTGGAAACTCAGTCTGAAATTCCTAGGTGTTGAGAAGCAAATGCACCTGATATGACCAGTAAAGGAAAACACATACTTTCACACTTTTTTTACCAGGGTTTTCCCCCTGGAAATGAGAGCTTTGTCTCTCCAGAGCTTTCACTGAACAGCAACATTCCTATGAAAGGTATTTCTCTTCATAGTCTAAGTCCTTAACAAGCAACAAAAGCCATGGCTTGCTGCAGCCTGACACCCTTAACTAGATGAACAGCAAGCAACGCATGTGAGCTGAGCATGCTTTGCTTAAGACTTCTGCAGGGAACAGAAACGTCTTGGCTTTATTGAGGAAGGCACAGAGAGGGGATCCCAGTTTTCATCTCCTGGATTCCATATCCATGCTAGAATGAGTGCAAGGCTTAAGGGCAGAGTTATGGTTGCAGTTAGAGTGTCTAACACAGACTAGGCATATCCTGAGAAACAAGAGATGAGAGTCAGCTCAGTCACATCAGTGACTGGGTTAAATTTCCAGCTTTGCCTGTAATGACCTCATTTGCAAAACAGGATGCTGTCTCCCTGACCTCTTCAAGTGAGGGCAGAGGTTTTGAGCTGTAATAAAGGTGGTGAATTGCAGCAGGGGATTAAAGCTACTTAGAAGAGATGAAAAAGGATATGAAGTTGTTCACCTCTGCATGAAAACAAGCAGTGTCTCATTTAAGGCTTCTTCACGTCTGTAATGTCTAAACTGAAAGAGTTATGGGCTCTGCCGTGGCCACCAGGTTTCCAAATTATCTAGAAGAAAGAGGAAAATGAGGAAAAGAAAATAAGGGAAAGAAGCACTGGTAATGCAAAGCATGATTAAAATGAAAAAAAAATAATTATGAAGGATGACAGAAACTAACACAAACCTTTCAGCAGATGGCTGGGATGGCAATTGGATGGTGACCCTTTGGATACCAGATCAGGATGTTGTTGCAGCTGAGCAAAAAGTCCATGGCAAAAGCGATACAAGAGGAATACCAAGTTAACCCTGAGAAGGAGAGTGGAAGGGAAACTGAGGCTGCAAATCAATCTAATGAAAATGTAAGGAGGAAACCAGGAAACAGTGGAAGAGAGTCTGTAGCAGGGTAGGGAGGAAGGTGAATTTTGGAAAATTAAATTTTGTGGGCTCCACTTCTCTGGAGCTGTTTAAGAACCATCTGGATTAGCTTTTGTGTAGTTTAATTTAGGCTTTTAGGTGGTTATGCTTTTCAGTTATCTGTATCCTGCTTGAGCAGGAGGGTTGGAACTGATGGCCTCTGAAGGCCACTTCCAACCCTAATAAACTCCATAAAGTGTGTAAAAACCCTGGAAAATGAAAGGGAAAGGCTGAGTCTGAGAACTAACCAAAAGGAAGGTGCAGGGGAAGGTGCAGGGGAGAGATGGACTGTGCAGAGTGGAACCTTTCTATTGCTAAATAAAGAACCTGAGCCTCAGAGGAAGAGCCTGAAGAGAAATTCAGGTTGTGAAAAGGAAAGATAGCAATATTTTAGTCATGTGGGACAAGACAGATTTCAGGGAATGGATGAATGTGGCTGTGTCAGTCACAGTACTTTTGCCTCCATGAGACTGAACGAAAGCCTAGAGACAAAAGTTTTATCTGTTCTCTGCTGCTGAAAAATGTTTTTGCAACCTACTGATACAGTGTTTGGCATATACATTGCTCATATTCATTGCCTGTCTTAGGAGTCCAGCATCTTCAGGCTCCTCCTCAGGGGATCACAAGGATGGAAATGACTTAGTGCAAATAAATTAGACCCCTGCTTTGATTCTTTGAGGGAGATTTCATTTCCCTTATGGTAAAACAGCATCCTAGTATAACATGAAGCTAGAAATATTCCTTTCTTCTGTAACACAATATATTCCATACTTGCCAGGTTAATTATTACAGCTATTTGTTTACACTAGTTAGTACTTTTTTTGGCATTACAAGCTGTCAAGGGTTTATCCCAAGACAAAATTAACCAAAAAGTTCTGTTCCATGTGCTTCCAAGCCAGTCCTTCATTTCCAGCATGATGATTCCTATGGCCACAAATGAGGGAAGAACTCCCTTAATTTCAGCAAGCATTGAAATTCAAATGTAACTTTCCTTCAGCTGATCTTTGAATCAGCACTCTCTCTCTCTCAACATTGACCACATTCCTAGAGCAAAATAGCTGTGTATCTTGCTCAGTGCCATGCTTTCTCTCCAAACCAAAGATGAAAGTGATGTCAAGAAGGAGGAGCCAGAAACCTGAAACCAGAAGCTCCTAACCCATCATTCCTGTTTGCAGAGCCAGAAAAAAATCACCAGTTGCCATAGCAACTTCCCAATGCCTCAGCCCAAGAAATCTCCTATTTCAAACTATGACATCTGCCTTGTGCCTAAGCAAACATGCAAATCGGAGACTAGAACAAAAGGCTTCCTAATTAAATCTAAATGTAAAACTGCCACATGTAGCCTTGTTCCCACAGATGCCAAGCTTTCTTCTGACTTTAGGGGGAGCAGAATCCAGGCTTTCTAAAAGTGACCTCTAAAAAAAAATCTTCACAGAACATTCTCTCCTCCCCTCAGACACAATGCTGATGTTGTTCAAGGACAAATACACAAAGGCAATACACAAAGTTGACTCTTCAGAACACTGAGTAAAGTGTATTTACTTAGAGTCTCAGCTGCTGAAGTGGGAACAGCTTTCCCAGCATCTGATGGCATTTGGTTTATAAGATGTGTTGTAACTCTTCTTGGAGCTTTGAACTTCAAAGTTGTCTTTCAGCATCACTCTGAAATTCTCATGTGTTTGAAACAAACATGTAACCTCATCAGGTAGAAGGCACCCAACCGAGTGGCGCACTCTATGGCTGCAGCTCAGAAGACCTTGTGGTAGGTGGCTCAGACACTGATTCTTCATAAAGCTCATTTTTTTATTCTGCTAATAATTTTCTAGCATTTTTAACCTTTACCTCTGGGATTTTAATATTGTCAAGATCCACACCCACTTTTTCCAAATGAAAAATTCATTACAGCCTTTTTTTGGTTGAAACTGGATACTCAAAAATAACGTGTCAACTTCCTCTTCTCCTGGGAATATGCCATCCTCCAAAACTTTGTTCCTCTGTGACAAAACTTGCCAGAACAGTGTGGATTTATAGTATTTTATTTTACAACTTCTAGTAGTCCTGCCTGATACCAGAAATTGTGGATCTTTTGTCATTCAAATCTGTAGTAGGGCAGATGAGCACCTTGCGTTCTCATGGAAGGCTTGACTTGTGCTCTCTCGTTATCAATGGCTGATAGTTGTCATATTGGGCCATCAAAATGTACCTCTGGAGAATCAAGGATTCAGGAGTGGAAATAATAAAATGAAAGCATCTGCACATGACAGACTGAATACAGCAGGGGCAGGGTGGTGGCAGAGACAGAGATGCACTTCTCTAGTCACATCACATCTCTATTCTTCATGTTATAGCACACAGTGCTTCAATTAGGAATACTGGGGAGAGAAAGGACAAACACTAGCACCTGCACCCCACACCAGGTAAATCTATCCCCACATGACACAGTTAGATCTTTTCATGAAGTACTGAAGAAAAACAGAATTTGATAGAATAAGGTATTTGGTACATAGGACAAAGCTGCCCTTAGGCAGTGTTAACTTGTCTTACTGACATTTAAATGGCCTAAATCAAGGCGACAGAGATGTTAGACATATTATGTGAAGAACTGTTTCTGGGAATGAACTGCTCTTTAGAAAAAAATTATATTCAGCACAGAGAATTAAGCATAAGTGGGTTTAACATGAGGCTCACATGTCATCACTTTCCAGCTCTTATTATCTCTGGTGTGACTAATGCAGGATTGCTCTTCATCTGTGCTCATGACTAACTTATCTCTGCCCAGTATCCTGCTGCAGAGCCTTGTTCCAAATTGCCACTTAGAACCTTAATCGCTCTTCCATCTCCCAGAGAAAAGAGCACATGATTCTGGTCAGTCTCGCCTTTCGCATCCCAGGACAACATCTGGATATTTATTTCTAGGAGAGGGGAAGTAACTGATTCCCTACCAGCCTGCGAGGGGTACTGACAAGCCTTCTGATTTGCTTTTCTCTGCCATTCTTTACACCATGACTGTTGTTTGTATGCTTTTAAATTCCTCAAAAGAGCCTTGATGGGAAGGATTTCCTGTGCATTTACCTGTTAGTTAATGATGAGAGCTCAATGAATCTATAGAAGACCAACACAGAGCTGAAAGATTTGGCTTGGTGGACTTTTTTCCTTCTGCCATGGGTTTTATTGTCCTAGATGATGTTGCAGAAACTCTATTATTAGTTGCCAGGCTAGTCAAAACTAATAGGAAATATGCTATTAGGTACAGTTCTTCTCTGGTGCAGGATAGAAAGAGTAAGTGGGCATTGGACACTTCCACACTGGATTTCATGATAAAAGATATTTGTACAGTAAAGATAATCTGGAAAAAGATGTGTTCTGAAGGAAGAATAACATTTTTGCTTCTACTTGCTTTTGGATAGCTGTTGGATGACTCAGATCATTTTATGTGTTGAAAACACACAAATCCTGCAAGAAGCCTCAATAGCTTCCTGAGGAAAAAAAAGAAAGCAAAAACCTCACATTTTTTTTCTGAGAATCAGATTTATATATTTGAGGCCCTGATTTAGTGAAATGCTTATTGTGCAATCATTTTACCAGATATTACATCAATTATACTGCTCTGCTACTTAAAATTAGCTATGTTCTAAGTCGTCTGTGTTATCAGAATCCCACGTTAGTCACTATTCAACATCCAATTTCAAAATTTGGTTTTTTAACAGAAAAATGTTAACTACTGTGTTGAATACAAAGGCTTCCTGCTAGAATACAACATGTATTATTATTTAATCTCATCACTTCTTGATTAAAATATAAGTAAAGGCTTTGAAGTTTTATCATAATCTAGGAAAGTGGTCCGTTTCTCCAACATGCAGTAAAAGAGAGGTTTAAAAGGTAGCCTGATGAAAATATTAAGGGAGAAAAGGGAAGGAAGGGAACTACTGCTCACAATGACGAAGGGGATTGAAATAAAGAGTTTATAGTAGATGAAGTAAACCTTAGTGTTAGTTAATCAGTAGTTAAGATAAAGTGATGCTGCTATTGTGTGGAAATCAGACAATTTGCAATATCAGACATTTTGAAAAATAGATAACAGGAACTTCATTGTGATGAAGATCAGCCTTGCATGTAAAAAGCAGGCTTCTGCCAACTTTGTGGTTACTGGTTCATAACAACTCCATCTTCTTGACAATAGTCAAAAGTTCATATTGAGGAAGGCTGCTTCCTTCCTCCCAGGGATCTTGGCTCATAACCATCAGGTGTTACTCAGCAAGTGCAAGAAGGATGAGATCTATGATAATGAGTTCCTAAAACTGATTCTAATAGCTCAGACCATATCTCAGAAACTTAATGTATATATATTATTATGTCTTTGTTTACGTATGAGATCACCGAATATAACCACCACAAACTCACTCTTTGGTGTACACATTAGGTGGATTGATCTCCCATGTTGCCCAATGCTGCAATAAACATACCTGCTTTTAACTCTTGGTGAATTGGGAGTTTATTTCTGCACGTCAATATTTCTTTGCATTCTGGTTTCAATCTGAATGTTAAATAAATAAATAAAGAAGCAAGCAAGCAAGTAGATAATTTCAGGCCAACTCAAGTGGGAGTTATTTCTTTTTTGTTTGACAATTAAATTAATTAATGCCTTATCTTGCTTAGCTTAGCTGTGTGTCTGACTCATGTAAGACTTGATATTCATGCTGAAGGTTAAATCCACTTATCAAGGTTTGCAGTGCTGAGCTTTCCTGAGCAAAGGAAAGGCAGCAGACATATAGGCAGAGTTTAATGAAATGTTGAAAATGGGAGGAGGCAAGGATTATGAGAAAAGAGGTGAAAAATCACATGCTGACAAGGACCTGTGAGTAAGTGGGTGGTTGAGCTCAGCCTCCAAGTGAATGTGACTAGAAAGGAGGCTAATTGCTTTCATTTCTCTAGCACAATGCCTGTAAAAGATATCAAAGGATACATAAAATTTTGAGAGTTGTCCAATCTCAGTGAAAACCAGACATTACTAAGAGTCAGAGGACTTTGATTCAGAGGCTAAAAGGAAAGGTGCATGTTTCAGGGAAGAGATATTTTGTTAAAAACACTATGCAAAACTTATTTGTATTTCCAGTAAAGTTTAAGACACTTGGACTCATGGTTTTTTTTAACTTGGAAATGTCTTTTTAAAATAGCTGCAAGACCATAGTATTGGCACATCTGTTTCACGTGTTCTTTTTGCAAAACACCTAGATCAGTTCCCACTTCTCCCACAGATATCGCATGCCAATAGACAAGTCAGATCCAGGGTGATGTATCTAATGTTCAGATGTCTATCACAAGATATGCATGATCAATGCATGTCTCATTTTCCCATCAAACTTCTGTGTTTGGGTTGTCGACTGTTAAGGCTGCGACTATTAGAGCAGTTATCCTGCCTTGCTGGTACCACAAACCAATACATTCTAGATTTTCTATTATACAGAAATAATAGAAATCAACAAATGAGTGTTCTGTATTATTAAGTTTATGGAAATACACACACACTCTATGCCTTACAAGTTACGCATACACAATAAGAGATGCAGGTAAAAAAATCTCTTAGCTTTATGAAGGGAAAACAAAAAGATAATGTAAATATGTTAAGGAGAAGTTCACAGTAAGATGTATCATCTTAAACAAATGAATAAGTGACTCAGAGGAATACAATGAAAAACACAATAACAAAACTATCACATATTAATTATATCATGAAGAGAGGAGACCTACTAGGCTCATGAAGGCTCTGGAGAACAAATCATATGAGGAGAGGCTAAAGGAACTGGATATGTTTAGTTTGAAGAAGAGGACGCTGTGGGGAGACCTCATGGCCCTCTACAACTATCTGAAGGGAGGCTGTACAGAGGTGGGCATTGGCCTCTTCTCCCAGGCAATGAATGATAGAACCAGAGGAAATAGTCTGAAGTTGCAGCAGAGGAGGTTTAGATTGGGTATTAGGAAGAAATTATTGACTGAGAGAGCGGTTGGAAACAGGATACACAGGGAGGGGATTGAATCACCATTCCTGGAGGTCTCTAAGAAACATATAGACAGTATCACAGTATCACAGTATGACATTAATGATGAGGCTGGAAAAGATCTTAAAGATCATCCAGTTCAAACTAAAACCAACCAAGTAAATCTAAACATCTAACACCTAGATCATGCCACTCAGCACTTCATCCAGCCTAACCTTGAACACCTTCAGAGACCGTGACTCGACCACCTCCATGGGCAGCCCTTTCTAAAATCAGATCACTCTTTCAATGAAAAAACTTTTTCTAATGTCAAGTCTAAACCTCCCCCGATGAAGCTTAAGACTGTGACCCCTTGTCCTGTCTCCAGTGTCCTGGGAGAAAAGACCGACGCCCGCTTGACCATAATCACCTTTTAGGTAGTTATAGGCAGCGATAAGGTCACCCCTCAGCCTCCTCTTTTCCAGGTTAAACAGACCCAGCTCCATCAGCCTCTCGTAGGCTTACCTTCCAGGCCCTTTACCATTCTAGTTGCTCTTCTCTGAACTCGTTCCAGCACTTCGACATCCTTCATAAACTGAGGGGGCCAGAACTGAACACAATACTCAAGGTGCAGTTCCAAATACAGGGGAGGATAACCCTCATGATGGATTCCAACTCATCATCAGTATCATCAGTGAAGATGTTCAACAGAACCAGACTTAACACTGATCCTTGGGGGACACCTCTAGTAACAGGTCGCCAACTAGATGCCACATCATTTACCACTACTCTCTGGGCTCGTCCATCCAATCAGTTCCTGACTCAGCATAGAATATTCCTGTCAAAGCCCCTTGCTGCAATCATAGCTAGGAGTATATCATGGGAGACCGTGTCAAACACCTTACTGAAANACTTCTGATAAATTATGGAAAGCAGTTTAGCAAGCTCATCTGCCAGCTCTCTCATCACTCTGGGGTGAATCCCATCCTGTCCCATGGAACTGTGGGGATCCAAACGGATCAGCAGGTCTCTAACTAGTATCTCTTGGATAACAGGGGAACTACACTGTACCCTATCCCCTTCTACCAATTTAGGTAAGTAGGCATCCTGAAGACATGACACTTCAGGAGCTGCTCTTTTGACAGAAACTGTAGGGGGGGTTATTCTGTGTTTTATCT
>VZRI01005094.1:0-11369 GCA_013397515.1 Upupa epops | reverse complement strand
AGGAAAATGAACAGATCATGTAACGTTCATTGCAACATACAAGCAAATTTTTGAGTTACTTCCTTACTTTGACTTTGTTAATATTTTCTTATCAGATCTTTCCTTTTTCAACATCATGCTAGTGTCTCAGACACTTGTTGATAATTAATCTCAGCATACAAAGAGTCCTCTATTTTTCCCATAGAAGTGGACATAAATAATTTAATGTGTCCTCTCTTTAGCGAATTTTTCCAGGAAGGTTTCTCCTGTTTTTCTGCAAGGCCAAATTATATTTTACTCCCTGATATGTTGCACAGGCCAATACTGCTTTGACTAATTATTGATCTTTTCTTTATAACTATCAGCAGTTCTTTATAACTATCAGCCTTTTACATATCACTACATGTAACAACTGCAAGGAAGTATTTTTCATTTGAAGGTAATATAAATCTAGCCAGATTCTTAATCTAATCTATAGTACTGCACTGTTGTAATGCTCTTTGGTTTGGCAATCTAAAGAGGGTTAACAATTGTAGAGGTTGAATGTGCAGTTTCTTGGGGAAAAAAAAAAAGGTAGCTTTTTTGTTCTAACATTAAAAAAGTAATATTTTTTTCATAGATACAGGAGTGGCTATTTTCCACTCTTGGACAAAAATAGCATCCTTAATGAACATATATTCATAAATAGAAACAATCTGTGGGAGTCATGGATAGGGATTTCTTTTCCTATTTTTCTCACCTTGGCTTATTGTGTTAGAGTAGCAAGAATCAGCCCGAGTAGACTATTTCTGGTTTTCTGTTCCAGTTACAGGACTAAGGATGCCAGTTTATTACCTTGGAAGTCACTTCTCAACCATTTCCAGATTTCTCCTGAAGGAAGTGGCAGGCAATATTTGGCACTGGTGGAGCAGAACTAGTGGTGAGAGCAATGAAAAATGTCATTTGTGATATATCTCATGAATTTAATACATAGGAAAGGCTCAGGCAGCCAGGCATCTTCCAGCTGCATAGTGCATTATCTTCATGCTTAAGAGTCATTACTAGTAGTCAGGCAGCCACCAGAAAAATAGGTGAGTAAATAGTAATGATTATTATGCATTCATTATGGGTATGATGTTGCAGAAGTTACAGAAGCTGTGATACAATCACAGCTAATCTAGCCTAATCTAGTCCCGATACTCTAAAAAAGAAAACAGAGTATGAAATAAAGGAACAAATAGCAAAACTTATGATGGACAGCAGGCTAAGGGAATAAATTTCTTTTACAGTGGCATGAGAATTATAGCATGGTACAGTAATGACTCAAGTACAGTGTGATCACACAGATGTGAAAAACATCATTTTGAGTTACGACTGCACTTTGATTTTAAATGAGCATAATAGTGTTCAATCTTACTCTAGAAGATATATCTAAAAAGAAAACAACCTTGCTTAAGGGGACATTTTGCACATAAGTAAAGTGGGTATAATATTAAACCATATTGTTTTTAAATAATACAAAGCACTTTTAATTCAAGCCAGAGTTTTGGCAGAAAGATAATGTTTTGAAATTACAGTGGTTCATTTGTGAACATCTGTATATTTGATATGGACAGAATCTAATTTGTTGTGGCCTTTAGGTTTTATAAAGTTTCCCTGATTATTTCTTGAGAAAATAACTTCACTGATAGGGAGATTTCACACTGAGATGTAAAAAGAAGAGCCACTGATTAAGGGCATTCTGCAAACAATACTTTTGCCTTATAGCAATTTTATTGCTCACCTGTGGTTATGGAGATTTTTCTGCTTTTCTTCTTTTTTTGCAAAAAATCTCACTATATTGCTCTTTGAGTTAATGGGCTTGCTTAGTCATCATGGTTTGGAGAACAACAAAAGTAGCAGCATGTGTCCCAATTTATACTGCAAATGGAACAAATGTCCTCTATAAGTATAAAAGGATAATTTCCTTTAAAGAATAAAGCCCTTTGAAACCAATTAATTATTAACCTACATAGTAATTCATGTATCTCCATGTTTCTTCCCTCTTTTCATGGCAGTGATTTTTCAGTAACAGAAAAAGAGTAAACGAGTCTGTGTAATCATCCACTTCTACAACAAATATTTTAAGGTTGAATATGCAGGCATTTTTTGCACCATTTCCATAAAATTAAACCCATTATGACCTACAAAAACAGCTGAAGAAAATAGGCTGCAACAAATCTTTTCTACATACCAGCTTCCTTGGTACCTTTGTGCAATGTACAATGGCCAGCAAAATCTCAAAAACATAGAAACAGAACCTTTCATTCTAAATATTCAAATCCCCAAAATATTTGTGTAGCTGGAAGCTTTTTCAGTCTGTGATTCTTCAACACAAAGTCAGGGGAATTATATGGAGGCTCATGGGAAGCAGCATCACACTTACACAATAGTTTGTTGTAACATCGTTATATCACTACCATCCTTGATTATGACTCCTGATGCGTATCATTACTATTCTTGCTTACCACTCCTGATGTGAGAAAAGAAAATTAGAAATATGTATTATGGATTTAATAAAACTTAGAATATGTACTGAGAAAGAAGCAGTGTGTTTAAGGGCTTCACAATCAAACAATTCATTACAAGAGCGGACTAAGAGTTTATTGTACATGTATGGTGGAAGAACAGTAAATGGTAAGATCTTAACAAGTCACTGTGCTCTGTATGGCTGCTTAAAATAAGTTTACTCTTTCAACCTATTCCAAAATGTAAAGGTTTATGTTGATCTCACATTATAATCAACAGAAACTCTTCAGTCAATGTCCTAGATTTTGCATGGAAGCAACCATCAGAAGGCTGGAAACATTCTTGTGTCCCATGCCACCACCCACACATGGTCCTGAGCTTTAAAAAGCAAGTGTTAAGGTGACATAGTACTCCAGAATGAATTAAGTCAGACAATGGAACACATTTTTGACAGATTCTTAGATAGATTCGTAAGCCAAGGAGCATGGCATTGATTGTATTTATCACATTCTCTGTCTTGCACCAACTTCCATGAAAATTTAACAATAATACTGTTAGAGAATTCACTGAGACCAATGGGCAAGTGGGGCTTGCAAACACTGGGATACACATTTAACAAAAGCTGCCTGTTTAGTTAACACTAGGTAATTGCCATTCTGGCTGACCCTGCCCAATCGAACTTTTTAGGACTGTAACAGGGGATAAAGTCCCTGTGGTGAACATAAAAATACCCTATAGAAACCAGTCTGTGTTATTCAGGGTAGAGGCAAACTTATTCATGGGTTTTCTTTTGTGCAAGGACCTGGACCTGGATGCAGCCAGTGGGTGATGTAGGAGGATAAAGTCCAGTGAATTAAATTCACTCTGTACTGGTTGGCTGCCATATTGAGGGTATTACAGCTAAAATCTGATGAAAATGAGCAAAGGCCAATAATGACAGAATTTGACAAGGGCAGTGGTGATGGAACAAGAACTGGTTTTGCAATGCAATGATCCAACACCACACACTTTCTTTCCTTCCCTGAAAGACATCACAGAGAGAAGTCAAGGTCATGGACTAATTTGACTCAATGGACATTTCATAGGGATAGCCCATAATCTATGGGAACAGTATTTCTGTGTACGTATCAAAAGAAAAGTGATGGGGATTAACTGGGATGTGCAGATAAGTGTCGAACCTGTGAGTAGTACAAACTGTATAAAATAAGGGATGAATACCATCCTGGTTTCAGTTGTGATAATTTTCTTCCTAGTAACTGGTATAGTGCTGTGTTTTGAATTTGTTTTGAGAATAATGTTGATAACACACTGTTAGTTTAATTGAAAAGTAGTGTTTATACCGAGGCAAAGACTTTTGGCTCCTTGTGCTTAGACAACAAGAAAGATGGAGGGACACAAGAAGGTCAAGGGAATACAGCCAGGACAGCTGACCTAGACTGGTCAATAGAATATTCCATACCATATAATATCATGCCTGGTATATAAAACTCTGGGAAAGTTGGCTGGAGACTATTGTGTGGGAACTGACTGATCGTCATTTGACAAGAAGCAAGAAACTGCATCTCTACTTTTATGTATTCTATTAAAGTAGTAGTAGTCATAGCAGTAAGAGTAGAAAGAGAAAGGCTGCAGTACAGTAGTAGCATATGACTACATTTTCAGGAGTATCTTCAAGCTGGAATGTGAAAGGAAAGGCCCTAACCACAAGTCATGAAGTTTAGTGACATCTGTTCAATGTGAAAACACTAATTACTTTCAAAACAGTTCAAGTACTTACGGATGAGATTATATAACATACTTGACAGAAATGACAGATAACTGGGCTCAGTCCTTTGATCCAAAATTTATCTCCCTCTGCCTGTTCTGCCCTGATTTGGTTTGACTCAATCCTTTAGGTACTATATCTCATGAAATAATTCACAATGTCTTTGCTTTCAAACACCTATTCAATGAGGAACTCAAAAATAAACCTGTTGCACAATCCAAAGATGTGTAGAAGACTGTAATTAAGAAATCATCTCCATTAAGAAGCAAAATGAAATTTATCTATTGGTACTGTAGACAGAACAACTGAACCATTATTTTAGCATTATATGTAAAGATAACTGATTGTCCCTCATACAAGATAATCCCCAAAACTTAAATAGAACTGTACAAATACATACTCTTCATCCTACCCTTTTGTAAAGAGGTGACTACTTACAGAGTAAACTAGTGCTTTCTTCTTAGCTTTCTTCTTGTCTTGCTGATAACATTCTTTGTTTGGTAAATGGAGCCATATTTAACAATTAGACTGCACATTCCCTTCTGTTACAAAGGAATGCAGCACTGCCAGCTTTCTACTTGTGTTATATAGCCTTCAAATACAATTTTTGGATCACTGCACCCTGAGCTTATTTTCACTTTGAAACATTGTCTACTCATTTAACTGTCCTAATATTATCTGTAAATTATTCTTTGACATTTTGTGTTATGTGAAACCATTAGTCATTGTCAATGATCTCTACCTTACTCAAATTCTTTCTCAGACATTTGTTCTCTGTCTCTATATAACTCTCTTCTAAGCTGCATTATTATTAAAATTAAATAATAGTATTTTCCATTTATGTATCATGATGCCCGTGCATGACACATCGGTAGCAGCTACAGAAGTTAAATGCAGTAAATACTATACAAACTATGTATTCAACTAACTATATTATCAACATAAAATTCAGCACAGTTGTTATCAAACTGCAGACTCTATGGGTTGCCTCTGAGACACAATGTAACTAAGAAAAAAATTTTCTAAGCTGTATATATATTCCTGTAAAGGGTACATCTTATGCAGAAGTGTACATTAGAAAGTGTCCATAAAAATGGTCAGTAAAAAAAAATGCAAATAAAAAGAAAAGCCTCATCGAGTTGTAACTGAAGATGCTTGTGTGTGTCAATGGACATTGAGGAAATCTTCAGTAATCTCTAAACTGCTCTGCACAGGAAACAGTGAGGATTCTCTAAAATCTGAACCCTTCTAAAAATTACATGTATGTTTCTTCCAAAATACTGTGTCACCAGTAGAAGTGTGCTTCATAATATCCTTCTTCACAGCTGTAATTTCTGTATGCCAAGACAAAGTCATTTTGGGTTATCTCCCTAAAATGTTTTCCAGAAGTATTAGCTGGAAGATTTTTAAGAGATAATAAGCAGTAGCTTAAGTGTTTTCATTCTCTGTAATAACTGGGTTACAGATATAGTTTATTCCATGTAAATCATATAATTATATTTAATATGCCAAGCTTCTACCTCTAGTAAGTATTTTAAATTAATATGTTAACCATATTACATACTCTCTCCCATTTTTAGATAGTTAATGGAAAGTAAGAAATTTATGGGGGATACAGAAAAAGTCCAGAACTTTACTCACACAACTGGTGTTACAGGTGTTAGACTCACTGCTCCAGAGAGAATGAGCAAAGATGGTGTTTATTTGATTTGGATAATGTGATGTACTTTAAAGAGTTTCTGATTTACTTTTCTGTTTGCAAATAGAGGAAGTGCATGTGTGCAGTGTAGAAGGCCAACTGTATCCTATGCTGCATAAAAGGATGTGCGAGCAGTAGGTCAAGAGAGGTGATTCTACACCTCTACTCTGCTCTCATGAGACTCTACATGAAGTACTACACACAGTTCTGGAGTCTGCAGTGCAAAAAGAACATGGAACCATTGGACTGACGACAGAGGAGGGCCATGAGAATAATTAGAGGGCTGTAGTACCTCTCCTATGCAGACAAGCTGAAAGAATTGGGATTGCTCAGCCTGGAGAAGTGAAGGGTCTGCAGGGACCTTACAGCAGCCTTCCAGAACCTGAAGAGGGCTAGAGAAAAGCGGGAGAGAAATGTTTTATAAGGACATCTAGTGACAGAACAAGGGAAAATTGTTTTAAACTAAAAGTATAGACTTAAATTAGATCTTAGAAAGGCATTTCCCACTGTGAGGGTGGTGAGGCATGGGAACAGGTTACCCAGAGAAGCTACAGATGGTTCCTCCCCGGAAGTGTTGAAAGCCAGGTTGGATGGAGTTCTGGGCAGCCTGGTCTAGTGAGAGGTGTCCCTGTCCATGGAAGGAGCTTTGTAACTAGATGATGTCTGAGGACTCTTCCAACTTAAAACATTCAATGATTTTAAAATACTATGAAGACATGAGAATATGTCTTTCCAGTAGCAACTGACAGTGAAACTGTATAGCACCTATGTAGAAATTATTAGTACTCCTGCAGCTATTTCTTGAATGTTTTCAAAAGTGCTCAGAAGAGATAGCATTGATGAGTACATGAAATCCACTACATTTTCATAAACACCACAAACTTCTACAAGTGCAGCTAAGATATTTTATTGCATGTCTCCTTAAAACTGTGCGTATCTTTAAAATCTCAGCGGGAAATAACAGCATCATGTGTTGTGGCTGTTTCTATGGTAACTATACTTTTTGATTTTATTCAATAACACTGTGAACTAGCTCTTAAGCCTGTTCAGCAACATGACCCGCTGAAGACTAAATTGCTAGGGTTCTACATACTTGTACACACTCTTTTTTTCCATTTTGTTTTGTTACATTTTTCCCCTCAAGAATAAATGGATCTTAACATAAATGCAGAGATTTTGACAAGCTGAGTCCTGTCCATTATTTGCTGTGGCTTTCACTTTGTGGTTCATAAAAATATGAGGCAGGTAGTGATGAAAAAGTAGGGGGCATTTCAGGGATAATAAATTGTAATCAGGGTGGGGTTTTTTTGAGATAACACCAAAGAAGTCCTAATTTTTCAGCATAGCTAAATTCACTTGCATTCAAATGTATGTTTTTCAAAGATTTAAAAAAAAATTCAGACTGAAGCACTGCAAGATGCATAAAGAAATTTAAAAAAATATTTACCAGGAAACAGAACATTCTTAGCAATATAATCTTTCTTATATCATAGTATATATAATCTCCATTTGAGACTGAATCCAGTGAGAATTATGCAAACACACACAAGAAGTGCAGGTTGTAGAAAAAGCCTGAATTGCTTAACTGCAAAAGTTATTTTTAATTTGCTCATCTTTCAGAAGGTAGAGAAAGTGAAGAGAATACCCATTGCAGCAACTGAGGTACAGAGTACCAGAACATATACTTCAATGTTCTTGTCTTCTTCCTACAGAACTCTATAACCTGGTAAATTTGCTTCTGCATTGAATATGTGAGATGTAGAATCATAGAAACATAAAATCATCAAGGATTGGAAGGGACTTCAAAAGATCATCAAGTCCAATCCCCCTGCGACAGCAGGATCACCTCAACCAGGTCCAGGTGGGTTTCAAATATCTCCAGAAAGGGAGACTCCACAAACACCCCAGGCAGCCACCTGCAGCACCCCATCTCCCTCCCTGGGAAGAAGTTATAGAATCGGTCAGGGTTGGAAGGGACCACAGGATCATCTAGTTCCAACCCCCTTGCCATGAGCAGGGACACTCCACTCTAGAGCAGGCTGGCCAGCCTAGCCTTAAACACCTGCAGGGATGGGGCCACAACCACCTCCCTGGGCAACCCATTCTATTACAGGCTCTCAACACTCTCATGGTGAAGAACGTCCTCCTCACATCAAGTCTCAATCTCCCCATCTCCAGATTTGCTCCATTGCCCCAAGTCCTATCGCTACCTGAGATCTGAAAAAGCCCCTTCCCAGCATTTTTTGTAGCCTCCTTCAGATACTGGCAGGCCACAATAAGGTCACGTCGCAGCCTCCTCTTCTCCAGATGGAACAGCCCCAACTCTCTCAGTCTGGTCTCATAGGAGAGGTGCTCCGGTCCTCTGATCATCCTCGCGACCCTCCTCTGTACTCACTCCAGCATGTCCACATGTTCTTACAATAAGGGCCCCAGAACTGGTTGCAGTAGTCCAGGTGGGGTCTCATCAGAGTGAAGTAGAGGGGGAGAATCACCTCCCTCAGCCTGCTGGCCACACTTCTCCTGATGCAGCCCAGCATCCGGTTTGCCTTCTGGGCTGCAAGTGCCCACTGCTGGCTCATGTTGAGCTTTTTGTCCACAAGCACCCCCAAGTCCCTGTCCTCAGGACTACTCTCCAGCCAGCCAGCCACTGCCCAGTCTGTATCTCTGCTTAGAGTTGCCTTATCACAGACCTTACACTTGGTCTTATTAAACCCCATGAGGTTGGCTTGTGCCCACCCCTTCAGCCTGTCCAGGTCCCTCTGGATGGCATTCTTACCCTCTGGCATGTCTGCTGGAGGCCTTTGCAGTGAAGACTGAGGTAAAGAAGTCATTGAGTACCTCAGCCTTTTCAATTCACTTGTGACCACATCACTTTTTTCCTTTCTGAGGGCGCCCACACCTTCCCTAGTCCTCTTTTTACCATTAATATACCTGTAGAAATCTTTGGTGTTCCCTTTGACCTCCCTGGCTAGGTTCAACGCAAACTGCTCCTTGACTTTCCTAATCAGATCTCCAGCTGTTTGGGCACCTTACTTATATCTCCCCCCTATTCTAGCTGTCCTCCATTCTACTCTTAGTATAGTTTTTTGTAGTGTGACAGCATGTTCAGTAGCTCCTTGCTCAGCAAGGACTACTTGCATTCTTCCCTGCTTTCCTCCTTGTTAGTATACATTGCTCCTGGACACTGAGGAGGTGATCCTTGAATACTAACCATCCGCCTTGAGCCCATCTTTCCTCAAGGGATTCATCCCATGATACTTTGGCAAGCAGATCCCTGAAGCGATCATCTAGTCCAATCCCCCTGACAAAGCAGGGTGACCTAGACCAAGTTGCAAAGGAACACATGCAGGTGGATGTTCCAGAAAATGAGATTCCACAAGCTCCCTGAGCAGCTGTTGCAGTGAACATTACATGATCTGTTCGTTTTCCTCTGGGAGACCGTAGCTTGACCACTCACCGAGGCATACACCAATATGATGAACAGCAAATGGCCTTTATTATCATGTGGCGTACACTTACATACCCCTGCCCTTCGTGTATGCCCCTTTTCTTACATACGTAGCAGAATAGAGGACCTATCGCGTCACATCCCGCAAGCCCGCATGCGCACAATACAACATCTCCCCCCTGCTATGCTCCAGGAAGCCTTGCCCCGTTACAGCGCGAAAACGAATCCCTGATACCCAATCCCTGCTCACAACCCCTTGGGGGAATTGCTTCTTTGGCTTTGTTGACTTCTCACGTCACTTAAGCCCCCCAATATTAGAGCACAGGGGCACTATCACTTCTGATCTTTACCTTACAATCTATCCTAAGCTTATATTATCCCATACGCTGATCGAAGTATTCAGGGGATTCTACATATTTAAGCAATTGCACAACCCTAAAACAATACTGTCAGTAGTGTAAGGCACTTCAGAGTTAAGGAAAGTAGCATCGCAACTGGTGAAGTAGAGTGTTAAACAGTCCCTTTACCACTGGGGATCACGCAGGAAGCACTTCTCACCAACGATGTTCTCAGTCCTTCCTCATCCCAAGTCAACAAAGAGGATGGACCGGGTCAAGAGGTCACTTTCAACCCCTATCATTCTCCAATTCACACCAAGCGCAGGCTGCTCCTGGGTGGTCCTCTTATAACAGAGGAGGCCATCCNCTGGTGTCTTCCCAGCCCCACCCTTCAGAGTATGGCTCATTATTGCATAATATCACCATTGCGAGGGTCCAGTCAGTATCTGGTCTTATGGCTCTATGGTTCCAGTGCTATCAGAGGACATTGGTCCACGTAATCACTCACACCCAATACCGGAGTGATATTTAACCCCAATAACAGCAGCTTAAGAATAATCCGTATACAAGAAAGAATGTGCAGACAAGATACAAGGCACAGTAATTCTCTCTGGCAGCAATGGATCCCTGCCAGAGTCTCCTCCTTTCCCTCGAGTTCCCCCAGGAAGACTTTGTTGTCGGTCTCGAGCATCACAGCCGTTTGGTCCTGAGTTTCTTGTTTTTCCGATAAGCCATACCTGTAACAAAGCACTCAATTCTCGATTATTCCTCGGTTTTCTTTACAGGGTCTTGCACTGTGCCAACCTCAGGTTTAACCTTTCTAGATGGAATCCACTGAATATCCCCTGTTTCTCAATGCTTAATGGCTGCATAACCTCTTCCCCATACCAAAATGGACCACCCCAATTCACACTTTCCACTCTCTGTTTTGACTTTGACTGGTGGTCCCTCTTTAATAATCTTCGGCTGCCAATGTTTCTGCATGGGGGTTCGCCTGTTTTCTCCTCGCTCAAAATGGTTCAAAGCATACAATGCTCGAGCCAAAAGTTCACCCTGCAATGCAGGAGGAATCCTCCCCATATGGCCCTCCCCCTCCCCAAGGACACGCAGTTTTTCTTTGAGGAGGCAGTTGGCCCTTTCAACAATTGCCTGACCCTGTGAGTTACCTGGGATAGCTGTACTGTGAGTAATATGCTAACACTCCATACACTCCTTAGTTGAGCGTGAAATAATGCAAGAGCCATTGTCAGTTTTAATATGTCTCGGCAGACCTAAAGCTGCTATGGCTGTTGACCAATGATGTTGGGCCGCTGACAAGTTCGTACAGCTGTGCTGGGTGGCGATGATGACCGTGGATGCAGTGTCAACTGTGACAGCAAGCCACTGTCTCGGTGCCATTCGAGACTCTAATGTGAAATCCGTCTGCCAAACATCAAGAGGAGCTAGGCCTTACGGGTTGATCCCTGCCCCCAGTACAGGTGCAGAATTACAATGACGGCATGCTTGCACCACCTCTCTAGCAATGGCCATAGGGATGGAACATGATCGAGACAGCGCACGAGCCCCTAAATGCAACGTAGAATGAAGGTCTCTAGCTTCCTGCACCGTTTATACCTTTTGTCCCGCAGCTCGGTCGGCAACGTCATTACCTGT
>VZRI01005093.1:188984-216291 GCA_013397515.1 Upupa epops | reverse complement strand
CCCCTCCACAACCTCCCTTCAGGGAGTTGGAGAGGGCAAGGAGGTACCCTTCAGCCTCCTCTTCTCTAAACAAAATCTGCCCAGCTCCCTCAGCCTCTCCTCACACGACTGGTTCTCTCAACCCCTCCTGAGCTTGGTAGCTCTGCTCTGGACCTGTTCCAGCATGTCCATGTCTCTCCTATAGTGCGGGTCCCAGAACTGAGTACAGGACTCAAGAGGAGGCCTCACAAGGGCTGAATCCAAGGGCACAAGAACTTCCCTTCTCCTGCTGACCACGCTATTCCTGATCGAAGCCTCAGTCCTGGTGACCCAGATCAGTTCGGTCCTTGCAGCCCTGAGCATCCCACTCTCATTGGGGATGGCCCTGCTTCCTGCAGGGAATTGGAATGGGTGAGATTTGAAGGTTACTTAAGCCAACCCAGTCTGTGATTCTGTGATTCTGTGATTGAGACTAGTGTTCTTGATGTTGTCTCCACTGATGATCATCTAGTATTTAACAAGGCGCAACTGAGGGAATGGTCTCAGAAATCTGCACCACTGATGGGCAGTATGAGAGTTCCACATTATCCTAGCAAGGTTTACCTGAGACCATGGGATGACACTTTAGCTTGCACCTAGTTATCAGCTTGTGGTGGAAGAAATTAAGAGACTCCAGCTATCTTCTCCCCCCTCTCCTCTCTCTTAGGCAGTTGCACAGTCCTCTCCTCTCCTCTCTTGTAACCAGAGATAGGACTGAAGGAACTGGGGTCAGGCTGTGCCAGGGGAAGGTCAGGTTGGATCTTAGGAAAAACTTCTTCCCAGCAAGAGTGGGGAGGCTTTGGCACAGGCTGCCCACGGAGGGGGTGGAGGCACCGTCCCTTCAGGGGTTCAGCAACAAAGGACCCGGTGTGTTTAAGGGGATGGGGGTAGTGGCTGGGATTTGTAGAGTGTGTGGTTGAGCTTGATGGTCTTGAAGGTCTTTTCCGACCTGGATGATTCTGTAATTCTTGATGCTAAAGTCGTCACGAAGAGAGAGACTGGATAGGGTGTCCAGGAATAGGGAAGACAGACTGGAACAGCAATGGACAGAGGATGCATCATCTTGGTCCTCTGCACAGCCACTGTTGTGGAGACTAGTCTTCCTTGTGGTAAGAGAGAGACTGTTCCAGAAGCACTTCAGAGCAGCTACCCAATATCTAGTGCTCTGAATCACCTTCTGGAGATACCCCTCTTCCTTCCTGGACAATAAAGGGGATGGTGTTCTGACTTCCCCTGTCGTCATTCTTGGTGGCAGATTGATTACAAAGGACTGAATGTTGGTGAAGACTGAGTTAATGTTGGTGAAGTCTTAATATTGCTGGAATGTAGATGGAAAATCCAAAAGGAGTGTGAATCAGGACATACAGGAGGATTTTGCACTATGTAACTGTAGAGGTTTAGGATTAACATGGTCTCTTGAAATCAGTTTTTGGGATGAACTCATGCTACTCTGTTTGGGTTCTTAGGTAGATAAACAAAGTTTTCAACAGAGTAGTCATCCATGTCACTACAAGAAGGACATTGAAGTGGTGGAGCAGGTCTAGAGAAAGACAAGGCTTGTGAAGGGTCTGGAGCATCCGTGTTCTGAGGATGAGCTGAGGGAGCTGTGGTTGGTTAGTCTGAGGAAAAGAAGGGTGAGGGGAGGCCTTACTACTGTCTGCAACTGCCTGACAGGAGGGTGGAGCAAGGAGGGTTTTAACTGCTCTCTCTGGTGGAAAACAATAGCAGCAGAGGAAATGATTGCAGCGGCAACAGGGGAGGGTCAGGCTGGATGTTGCGAAGAATTTCTTCCCCCAGAGGGTTATCAAACACTGGGTCAGGCTGCCCAGGGCAGGACTGGAGTCCTTGTGTCTGGAGGGATTGAAGCAATGGGGACCTGGTGCTGAGGAACGACGGTTAGGAGAGACCCGGCAGTGCTGGGCTGATGGTTGGACTTCCAATCTTCCAATCACAGAGATTTGGTGATTCATAGAATAGCTGTTTGGATGCTGCCAAAATCAAGGAAACCGGAGGTCAGTGTCATCAGCACTGGGTGCAGTAAATACACAGGAATGAGTGAGGCCGGGTGGTGATGGGAGTGGATGATGAAGTCAGACCTCACGGAATAGTGAGACACTGCAGAAGAGGGGATGAGCTGCTAGGGAAGTGGAAGGAGAGCCATGAGAGTAGTGTCTCATTTAATCTGTCACGCACAACAGAAGTGCAGACAAGGCCCGAGAGTTGGCATGGCAATATGTTGTTTGAGTAACTTGAGTGAGAACAGTTTCAGAGGAGGAATAGAAGCCAGATAGTAAAATGATCAAAAAAGAGCACTCAGAAAAAGAGATTCAAGACTAGAATCAGTTCCATATTCAACACGTCTGAGAAGTAACAGCAGGACGGAGATGAGCCAGTGGGATGTTTTGTTTGGAGGGAGATGAGTGGTTATTTAAACGTGTTGCAGAGGTGAAATGCTGTGGAAAAAGCGTTGACAGTTTTCCATAAAAGAAGGCTGTAAGTACTTTGGTCTTTTTGTTATCCGTGCTAACGGCTTTCCCTCCATCCTGACTTGCAAGACTTGATATTTAAGCTCCAGTTGTGCTTCTAAATCACGTTCTCCTTCATCTTTTATTCCTCCTCTTTCTTTCACTTGGTCCATCCTCATTTTGCCTCATATAATGATACTTTCTCTGTGGATCTCACAGCACAAATCCAGATGTTAATTTCCTAGGACAGAAGACTTCTGCTGTGTTTCTACAGCTTTGTATAGTTCTGGTGGAATTTCCCGAGTGTTGCTGAAATGCCTAGATTACATAGCGGTTCAGCACTGCTGTTTGCTGGTGTGTGGGTCATTCCGTGGAAGGGTGCTGGAAGAATATGATCCAAGAGAATTTGTGGTAGAGCTTAGGAAATACCTATATTTTTGTGTGCTCTCTACCTCAGCTATGAGATAATCCTTCCTTCTGTTGATTCTTCCACCCACCACAATGGAACACCCCACCGTGGTGCCTGGTGACTTCAGGCTTTGCTGCAGTTTCTAATGATTAGGCAGACCTGTCTAGACTTCTTACAGACACTTCACAGGCCATCTTCTTGCTTCCATTCATGGTAAAATAGAACCCTAGCAAAGGTTTGGGAAAATAGCATTCCTCCTCCTACACCCCAGAAATGCCCCAAGCACAGATCCATGCTGGGTAGTGAATGGATTGAGAACAGCCACGAAGAAAAGGACTTAGGGGTGTTGGTAGAAGAGAAGCTCAACATGAGCCAGCAGTGTGTGAGGGCAGCCCAGAAGGCCAACTGTGTCCTGCACTGGATCAAAAGAAGTGTCCCTGAGTGCCATAAGCAGAGACACCCCCCACTAGACCAGGGTGCTCAAGGCCACATCCAGCATGGCCTTCAACACTTCCAGGGAAGGGGCAGCCACAACCTCCCTGGGCAACCTGGTCCAGTGTCTCAGTACCCTCCACGTGAAGAACTTCCTCCTGACTTCCAGTCTAAACCTCCCCTCTTCCAGTTGGAAGCAATTCCCCCTGCTCCTACCACTCCAAGCCCTTAGGAACAGCCCCTCCCCAGCTTTCCTGTAGCCCCCTTCAGGGACTGAAAGGCTTCTCTAAGATCTCCCCGCAGTCTCCTCTTCCCCAGGCTGAACAGCCCCAGCTCTCTCAGCCTGTCCCTGTAGCAGAGGTGCTCCAGCCCTGCATTCATCCTCATGACCCTCCTCTAGACACGTTCCAACAACTCAATCTTCTTCCTGTGCTGTGGGCTCCAGAACTGGACGCAGTCCTGCAGATGGGGTCTCACAAGAATATAAGCTTGGAGTTTCTATCCTCCCAAAGCCTGAATTCCAGATATGCTTTAATGACAGTAAGTGTGAAAAATCTGCAAAGGGGATTTAAAACAAAAGGGCTCTTTAAGAACAAAAATCCTACATGTGAATCCATTCAGAAACTTCTAGTTTTGAGCAATTTTTAATGTAAGGTGTGCACAATCTCAGAAATTCAGCTCTGCTCTCAAATGTGCTCCAAACATTGGGTTTTTTTGAGCAGGAAAATTCAAACAGGGCAAGTATCACAATTGATAATTTTTGCTGCTTAGCACCAAGAAGCAGAGTAAATTAAAATTCTCCTCACTGTGTGCCTTGGAGCCCATTGCACCTGACTCATCAAATGAAAAATTCATCAATTAATCCTCTGACAATAACGATATATACACAAAAATCAATCTGGGATTGATTTTCTGAGCCCAAACATGAAAACCAACCCCCGGCTTGCACATAATGTGAAATTTCTCTTCATTTCAACCTTATTATTGAGTATAAAAGCTGAAGTGCTCATAGAATTATTTGCCCTAAGTCAACTACAAAGGTGGGATTGTTTGAGGAAGGGTGTGTGCGCCGTGGAGATGTTCTGAAGCGCTATCGGAGCCAGCTAATAAAGTTGTCAGATGCATGTAAGAGCACAGCTGATAGGAGTCCCCCCAGAAGGCAACCGGTAGAGAGAGACACTGATCGCTGGGATCTGACGGGAGACCACCCAGGGTAGCTCAGAGCCAGCCGCGTACCAGGCAGGATCAAAGGGAGGGAAGAGCAGAGTAAAATAAACTAAACTCAAGAGTACAGGAACCACTGTGGTGGGGGAGAACACCGATGCGGCAGCCAAATCGGTACATCTTGAGGATGGGGCACATTGCATTGCAGGGATCGTGACCAACTGTCAGCAGCAGGAAATGAGATAATAATTTGTCAGATCTCTCACTCTCTTTCCTTCTCTTTTCAATGAGAAGGAAAATCACGGTGAGTTCTGTGTGCATTGGCGTGGCTAGTGCATCACAGTCTCCTTGTGCTCGTAATCCCCTTCAGGGTGTGTAAAATATGTTCAAACGAGCAGAGCTCTTCCCTAAAACAACACGACCAGGATAATGCGATGGGAAGGTAAAGATATCAGTGCTTAGATCTACTGATGTTCCTTCACATGAAACCAAACTGATGCTGGGAAGTGGTTTTGTACCCGATTAGAAATCAACATGCATCAGGTACCCAGTAGAAATTCCAGATAAGAAAAATCTCTCAAGATAAACACAGGTTGGGTTTGTTATTCATTGAAAAGAAAAGTTGCTGTGTTCCTGCACTGTGGGTATAAGCTTATGGTTTTAACTCCTCATCAGATTAATGTTTCTAAGCAGTTGCACCCCCAACTTGTTGAATAACTTCTCGCCTCTCAAGGCAGATTCGGAGGAGATAAGAATCTTCCGAGTGAAAGAACACGACTTCTTGTTCTCTGTATCACCTCTGGCAGCAACTCACTCCTTCCTTCCCATTTATAAATATAATCCCCAGTCTGTAAAGAAAAACCCGAATTGATGTTCAGGAGTTGAGAACTGACAGCAATAACCAAATAGCATCTGCATTAACTTTGGATAGGTCTTTGTGAACGTGCGTATCCACCGTGCAGAGCAGCGTTAACAGATTCATCAAGCTCTAGGCGCGTGGAAGGCGGAGATGCACTTTGGGAACGCTTGATTGATGTGTATTTCCTCGGTCGCAACACTACAGAGCATTTTGGTAGGAACACAGGCTGCGAGGTGCCATGTTGTTATTTTTACTTCCTTAGTTGAATGCCGAGACCACTGTCTTTGGAAATTGTATGCGTGAGAGGAACAAGGATGTTGTCACAACTGTTTGTCAGTGTATTAAATATTCAGATGTATGTGATGAATTTGGCTCCGAAGAGAATATCAGAACCTGTATCTGTTGCAGTGTAATATTTCTCTCTAAAATATAACTGCGATATATGACTCATTTTTGTTTGCTCTTTCAATTTACGGTTCTATTAAGAGTCTTAAAGCGTAGACAGTTTCAGGAATTATATTCATAGGTTGCTCTGTTGTCACGTAATTAGAGACCGAAGGAAGTTGGGAGGGGAAATGGTAGTTGGTATAACTTACTTTTAGACATATTAAAGTTGAGTCAGAATTCTGATCTTTGTGTTTCGATTGCGCTTCATGCATTTTTTTATACGTATGGATTTACATAATCGATCCCGTTGGGAAATGTACCGTTACCAGAGAGTGAGTAATAACGAGTAACTCGAAGGTAGAGAGCACGTATATATTTCAGAGTGTGCTTCAATAATTTATTTTTATAATGTTTATTTGGGTTTACCTGTGTGAATTACATCACGTCGGTAATGTATATTTTAAATGTTATTTGCAGATTCTTTTGTGCGTTGTTTGTAAACACGAGGCTGAAACACACTATTGCCATCACTGTAAAGCAGAACAATTCGTTCCTCGTGCTCGTTAGCATTATTTTGGGAAAACGATGAAGTAACACCTCTTATCTTTTGAAAGTCTATTTATCTGGTATTTTACTTTACAAATATTTTAATAATTATTAATTATTTTAATGTTAAGGAATATTTTTTCTTTCCTACATAAATTTCCTCAGTAAATTAGGTTTATGTCTGACAAATAAACCAGCAGTGTTGCTCATGACTGTAGAGCCATTTTTCTTTAGAAAAGATTTAAAATTCTTAATTTCCCCTTTTACTTTGAAACACAAAAAGAAAGGCTTCTTCTTTGAACAGCAACCTTACACCTTGTTTCCAAACGAGTTATTTGCAGCCCATCTAATCCCTTGGCACCCCCGCTGTGCTAATTAATTTCTGCTGCTGTTGAGGACCTACCAGGGGTGGTGGTTGGCAGGGGATGGAGAGCTGCATCCCAGACAGCCTTGGAGACGAAGGGAGAAGCATCATTTTAACAGGACTTAAAAATGCTGCTCTTATCAGGAGGTTTCCATTGTTTCCAGGGGTTCCCCATCCTGTGGGGGTGTTCTATATCTGTCTTGGAATGAAGCTCTTCTTAGAATACGTCGCTCAAGCACATTGAACATCTAAATCCACATAGTGATTTGTCAGAGGTTGGTTTTGTTTCTTTTTCCCTAAATTCTTCTTTTAATGCTAGTTAGCTGTAAATGAATACTTTTGTAATATAAACACGGTTCTTCTATAAACAAATACTGTAATATTTGTAAATAAACACATATAAATGTGGTGGGTTTGCAAGTCAGGCACATATGTGCTTTTTACTCTGTGCAACTTGAATTACAATTTAAGTGACTGAATTAAATGAAGAATAGACTTAGTCTGGTTTCTTTGCTCTGTTATATGCAATGAGATCAGCATTTGAGATGGTGGTAGTAACAGTAAACACCAAACCCATATGAGGGTACCTAAATAAAAGACATTAATTAGTTCCTGATGATGATTACAATATGAAATCTCATAAAATTCAGAAGAAGAGGAGCAGGTAGCTGGAGGAACCGTTCTTATTTACGTATCCAAAAAAATATAGGGATCACATATCAGGAAGACAGACCAAAGAATACCAGGTCAGTAGTTCACTCAAAATGTGCACATTTCTCAAAGCCAATAAGAAAATCTAGGTAGTCTTTCCCAAAAAGGAGAGTGGTGCTGTGTCCTGACATTCTAAACAAGGTTATTGAGACAGTGGATTGGAAGGGAGCTGGTTAGCAGATGGAGAGAGGTTCTTCTCCCCCTCTACTTTGCAATAGTGAGACTGCATCTGGAGTATTGTGTCCAGTTCTGGGCTTCTCAGTTCAAGAAGGACACAGAGCTGCTGGGGGGTGTCCAGCGTAGAGCAACGAAGATGATGAAGGAAGTAGAACAGCTCCCTTATGAGGAAAGGCTGAGGAAGCTGGTCTCTTGAGCTTGGAGAAGAGGAGGCTGAGGGGAGACTTCATTCATGTCTCTAAATATGTGAGGGGTGGGTGTCAGGGTGATGGAGCCAGGCTCTTCTCAAGGTCATCTGGTGATAGGACAAGGGGCAATGGGTGCAAGCGGAAACAGAGAAGGTTCCATACCAATATCAGAAGGAACTTCTTCCCAGGAGGGTAATGGAGTACTAGAACAGGCTGCCCAGGGAGGTTGTGAAATCTCTTCTTCTGGACACATTTAAGACCAGCCTGGATGTGTTCCTATGTGACCTGATCTAGGTGATCCTGCTGTGGCAGGGGGATTGGACTGGATGATCTTTCAAGGTCACTTCCAATCCCTAATGATTTTATATTGTTAAATTACACCTTAAAATCTTTATAGGTAGTTGAAGTGTGTCCAGACATTAGTAGAAATAAATCACATCCCCAACCCATTGCAGCCTGGTTTGAGGACATGGGGAAGATGAGGTCCATTGCGTGGTTTGGGTTTAGGAAAGATCTCCCTGTTACACAAGGAAAAGTACCTGTTTTTTCTTCATCTTTTGAGAATGTTGAAAATCACTACTATAACATTGATTAATATTGAATGTGGTACTTTTAACACATTTTTGTACTCACAGAATGCGAGGATTGTGCCTCGGTTCTGTCTTAGGGTTGTACGCCTTGCAGAAGTGTGGCCTTAATATCTCATCCACTTTGAATTCTCTTTGGCTGAGGCTTGGGCTTTGTTTCAATATGCTTAAATTTCAGCATATGTTCAGCTGAATGAGAGCTTTGGTGTACAGATGACAAGTCTAGATGTTACCATTTGCATCACTCCTTCCTCATTTAAAAAAAAATCAAAACATACATTACAGATGCTGAGTTTTGATTGACATCGAGGTGGGAATTGGGGGTTTGGGGCCATCCGCTTTCTTGTTTGGTGTGCATGCTTGTTTTGTTCAGGCTCTAAATGAAAGTTAAGGATTTCTGCTACGTCCTTCCGGGATTTTATTTATTTTTAATTTCTTCCCCCCCACACACACACCCTTCTTTTTTTGAATTTTTAAACAAAGGGCACTGAGACTAATTCATGCCGCCCTATCTTTGTGTAATATTAGAAATCTTTCCGCGTGAGGTTTCACGCCAAAATGAACCCTCCTAAAAGAATATTATAAAAAAAAAAGGGTTGAGGGAGAATCTCTTAAATTTGTTTTCCGTATCGCTCTTTTTCATACTAATATGCCATAGTTCCATTTGAATAATAAACTGGCATTCACATAACAAACAGGCTGGAAATTCAGAGGTTGGTATTTTGCTATAGCAGCAGTAGAATGGGGAGACACTGCAATCTGTCCTTTCCACTCTTCACTCTGTTATGTGTTGGCTCTGCAGCTGATATGGCCCTGCTCCAGCTTTGGCTTCGCAGCTGATAAGGGTCTCTGAACAATGAATTATTTTAGAACTGTACTTTGCCATGTGAGCCACATTACCTAGGTAGAATGCGTTGAGTTGTAGAGAAAAGATAATTCCATATTCCGTGGCCAGTTGGAAATAATTTCCTTACATTTGTGAGCCTTCGTCTCGTATCGTTTCGATGCGGCTTTTGTGTTCGTTCTGAAATAGTCACTACCGCATGTAAGGTTTGTATCGCACAGGCGATAAGCTTTGCTGACATGGGCTTTACTTTTAATAACGCCTTTGCTTTATTAAAGAGATATGTGTCTTTTTACATGAAAAATATATCTTTCTTTAAGAGATAAAGATGGTGGGATTTCTGGCTAGACAAGCAGCAAGTTTAACAGTTGTTATCTTATGTCACTTCTTAACTGCATGTTAAGGTTTATCTTGGGCTGCAATAATCATGTAGTCGTAGGGATTTTTCCCGAAAGTTTATTAGTAGAACGTGAAACGTGCCTTGTTTTAGGAAGGTGCAGACCTGTGAAGCTTAAATTCGTAACAGAATTTGTACGTTCTGTAACAACAAGAGCCAATACAGTTGAGTGAACACACGTGGCCACGCGGTGTTTCTGCGATACTGAAGTAGTATTAGGACTTTTATTCTGTGACTGAAGGTATGATTTCTCTCAAGTGCCAAGATCTGTATTCTTAACTCAGCATCTGGTTGAAGGTTGTGGAGAAGAAAAGAAAAGAGAAGGTGGGAAAACACTCAGCAGTGTCTCAACTAAACCATACAGAGCTATTTTCAAAAACAAGGCTGTGTTTCTTTCATTTTCTGAGGCAATTGCTACAACAAATTGGCCAATTCTTATCTTTAATCTGGGACTAAGTGGAACTTTTGATATTGGAATTTTCACAGAAGCCCAGACTGACTGAAGCTGGAAAAGCACTCTGAGCTCCTCCAGCCCAGCACCTAACATCACCCCAGCAGCCACATCAGGACACTCAGGCCACAGCTAGGCTGACCTTTAACACCTCCAGACACAAGGAATCCCCCACTACACTGAGCAGTCCAGTGCAGGCTCTTAGCACCCTTTCTGTGAGGAAGGGCTTCCTACATCCAAACTAACCCTCCCCTGGCAGCGTCAGGTTCTGTCCTCTTCTCCTGGTGCTGGCTGCCTGGGAGACGAGCCTGACCCCTACTTGACTGCACTCTCCCTTCAGGGAGTTGGAGAGAGGGAGGAGGTCCCTCCCTGAGTCTTCTCCAGGCTCAACACTCCCAGCTCCCTCAGACTCTCCTCATAAGCCTTTCTCTCCAGTCCCTTCCCTAGCCTCGCTGCTCCTCTGGACCCTTCGCAGCTCCTCTGGACCCTTTGCAGCCCCTCCATCTCTTTCTTGAAGCAGTACATTGAGGAGAAAATCTGTGAGATAAAGGACATTCAGTAGCAGAGACAGTTGTATAAGTGTCCAAGGTTACAATTTTCACCACTTAGAGATGAGTGGTTGCTGGGTGATGGTGTGTACAATGTAATGGCATCCCTAGGGAGGTGGATGCCATAGTCATCATGCTTTGACAAGCAGGAATGGCAAAGTGTTGTTTCTGCAATAAATGTAAGGGCACCTACAGCTATGGACTAGAAAAGTAAGAACTCAGCTACTCTGAGATGAAATGGAGACTATCGTCTCCAGGTAAATTGCTTGGGAAAAGCCAAGTCACCAGCATCTTCCTCCTGAGCAATGGATGCTGCACATAGGCTTCATTGAGACATTTGATGGGAAACTGGCACAGCCTTCAGAGGCACCTTGCCCCATTTCTTTGAGGTAACGTAACGGTCATTAACCATTGTCACCCTATGGAAATCCACTTTTTTCCTCTATTCCATCTGTCTTCCACATTCCTCTTGAAGTATTCTTCTGAGAGAGTCTTTTACAAGAGAAGTTTAGACTTTTCCAATGAGTTGCCCTCATCGTTCAGGGGGAAAATGTTTTCCTAAGGAAAAAGCAAGTCTTCATTGTTCTCTAGAGCTGAACTCAATAAATATTCCAACCTACTTAGATTTTACCATGACCACCTCCATCGTTCCATACCCCCAGCTATTTCTCTGGGTTTGAAGAGTCACAGTAGGGTCCTGCATGTGTAGGTTACCAGCCCTTAGCACTGTAACATCAGTGGGAATATTCACAAAACTGAGGGTGCTTCCAGTGGTGTCTGTACTAACAAAGGGAATACTTGTCGGTCTGTCTGTGTGTGGACTATCTACCCCACTCCTTTCCCTCTCAGCCTGAATTCCTTACTAGTGAAAAAATAATCTCTAACAGCATTTCAGATGAGAGTGCTCGTAGGAACTTTGATCAGCTCCTGCCTGCCAAAAGACAGGCTTTGCTACCTTCAGTTATTGACAAGGGCTTGAACCCAATATCAGTGGTGTATACGTGTCTGCAGCTGCTAGGTAAGTGTTGTGCATGTATGTGACATCATTTGTCAAACTCTGTGTGTGGCATGATAGCTGATGTCTTCTGTAGCCTTCATCCAGGCATTCCGTCAAAACAGTGATAGATCTTGTGAGTTCCTGGAGGTTTTTGGGAATGGTAGCTAAACACAGAAAACATATGAAAGCATTTTTCCCTTCTTGACATTTGGCAGTCTAAGTTCATCTCTAAGATGAGCCCAGAGCTTTATCAGCATCAGTTCATTAACTTACTGGTGTTCTTTCCAAAGCCACTTTCATTGTTGACCTTGTTTGTGGAGTCTGGCACCATTATCTAGGAAGGAGCCAACCATTTATACCTTCCCCTGCTCTCCGAGAGTGTAGTTTGATTATTGAAATGCTAAGTTGCCTAGTGAAAGAGAGAGAGAGTCTTTAAATGAATCATGCAGCGGGTTATGCATTGTGTCTCCATCTGTTATCAGTTAGAAGGTGAACCTTTCCATCCAAACATCGCGGCTCACTCCAACATGCATTGTCTTTGGCTTGCTTCGCAACATGCCAGAATGTGAAGTCTGTGGAGCATGAAGACAAGCAAGCTGCAGACTTTTATGAAATGTTGTGCCTGTGATAGGAGGGCTGGCTCTGGTGCCAAATTCAGGCTAGCAAGTAATTGTTTGAGTGGTACAGGTGTTGCCCAGAGGCACTTGCCCATTACAGTGGAATCTGTAGCAATCTGTGCACAGGGTAGGAAAGTTGCACACTGAGAATGTGATTCCTCAGGACTTTGTAGGGACTGCAGTCCCCACACTGGCACTCACGCCCCCACAAACTCATCGATATGACAAAGTACTTTCTTGAGCCTGTCTACTCCTTGAGTAATTAGTGTCTTGACACTGCTGCTCTTTATTAGTCTGCAGGGTACTTACTGAGAGATTGCAGAGTGTTTGGATGAGTTCAGGATGTGAATATGCTCTTTCATTAGTTCCTGCTCTGGTGAAAGAATAGTAGGAGATGAGTTTTGAGTTCAATATCATGTGCTAAAGAGATGCAGCACGTGTGTCTAGAAAATCAAATGCTTTTCCTTTTGCAGGATTCTTCATTGGAATTTCTTCACACACACACACCCCCCAAGTTTTAGAACAATAGGATGAAACATCCGCTAATATCTGCCCCAAAGGTTTCCCAGTCAAAGCTTCATAAAAAGATAAATGTCATTTATTTCGCTTCCACAACTACAGATAGCGAGGTACAACAGGCTGGTCTGAAATACAGATGCTAAATCTGCAGCACAGCTGGTTTGCAATTTAAGAGGCTGTGCATAAGCCCTGTGGCCACCCTTGTTTTCCCTAGTTCGGCCAGGATTATTTTTAAACTGTCTATTTCTAAACTACTTAGCAGTAGCTGAGGTGTCTGAACGCTGATCCTGAAGCAGCTGATTATATTACCTGCACTAAGAGCATCCCTAATAAAGAAAACCTGCTGCTTCCCAGGCCATTCATTCCAAATTAGTGCTCTGGCTGTGGAATATCATCTGAATGCGATAAATAAGAGGAGCATTCTGACATTGTACTGTAGGTATCAAATGTCGAGCTCACTCATACTTTTTTCAGTCACATTTTAGGCTCCTCATCCCACCTACCATTCATCTGTTTTGCTGGATTGTTGAAAAAAAAAAGCTGCCCAGAGGTCTGTTTTCCATCTATCTCTGCTTTTACCCTACAGAATTGTGCTGTTGCTCTTTGACTTCGCTGCGGCAGTACCGTCTCTCTGCCAAACTGAAAGCAACGTAAAAAAAATGTAGTGATAAATCACGCTTTATTTTTCTTCTAAGTGACATTATTTGCCCCACTAATAGTGTGACTAACCTCATAATATTCAGTCTCTTTCCCCCCAGGAAACATGACTCTGTTCTTCCCCATTTAATTTGATGCCAAACCATGTGGTGCTTCTTTTAAGTTCTTCTTTATCTCAGCGTTGTAGTGTGGGGGACCTCTCTAGATTATTTCAATCTCTGTTCATATGTAAAGATAATGGTAACGTCCACAATGGGAAACAGTAAAGTGTAAGAAAGGACACAGCTTGCCGGTTCCTTTTTCTCTTCCCCCACCTTCAACCACGGTCTGTCCTCTGAAAGAGCGAAAAACCGCGGAGCTTATCAAAATAACTTACCTCCCTGACTATTGATTGTCTCCTTTAATAGTCCGTTAGAATTAGATGGAGGAAATACTTTGTCGACATCTTTTGGTCCGACCCCCCACTCGTCTTTCATTCGGTTGCGCTGAGCGCTTCTCCTAGTTTGCTGAGAAATTATTCTACCATTTCACCCTCAGGAAGTGTGTCCTAATAAACAGCATGAATTTTATGTGTCTTTTTATTTAATCTGGCTGTTCCTAGTTCGTATTTCCCTGTAGTTATCCTGTTTCTTGGGCATTGCAAGTGTTTCAGGGAGGTGGTGGAGTCTCTGTTCCTGGAGGGGTTTAAAAACTGAGTAGGTAGAGCACTTGAGGCCATGGTCTAGGGGTTGGGGAGCTGTTGGGATGAGGTCTGGACTTGGTGATCCTGTGATTCTATGACTCCTGCATGGCTGCTTAGCTAACAGTTTGCTGCTGATTCAGCGTCTCATTATTTCTTGTTTTTTATTTTGAATCATCTTTTATTTCAGTATTCAGATACTGAAAGCAATAGAGAAGACTGCAAAAGTGAATATAGAGGGTGATCTCCCCACTCTGTTCTGCTCTCATCAGACCCCATCTGCAGGACTGCGTTAGGACCATGAGGATGAGTGGAGGGCTGGAGCATCTCTGCTACAGAGACAGGCTGAGAGAGCTGGGGCTGTTCAGCCTGCAGAAGAGGAGACTGTGGGGAGGTCTTAGAGTGGCCTTCCAGTCTCTGAAGGGGGCTACAGGAAAGCTGGGGAGGGGCTGTTTCCAAGGGCTTGGAGTGGTAGGAGCAGGGGGAATGGTTTCCAGCTGGGAGAGGGGAGGTTTAGAGTAGAAGTCAGGAAGAAGTTCTTCAGGATGAGGGTGCTGAGGCATTGGAACAGGTAGCCCAGAGAGGCTGTGTCTGCCCCTTTTCCTGGAAGTGTTGAAGGCCGTGTTGGATGTGGCCTTGAGCACCCTGGTCTAGTGGGAGGTGTCCCTGCTCATGGCAGAGCTGTTGGAACTGGATGATCTTTAAGGTCCCTTCCAACCTGAACCATCCTATGAATAGATCTATGAATGGAAGTGGTCTGTTGCCCATTATTTACCCATCTTATGGGTTTTTTCCCTCACTTCTACCCCCTGCCCCTGCTGGGTCTCTTGAGCTGGGGACAAAGAAGCCTGAGGGGTGACCCATGACTGTTGATCAAGATGGAAAGGATGAATGTCAGGAGGAAGCAGCCAGGCGCTGCTCATTGGCACCCACTGCTAGCAAAAGGGGCACCAGGTCAGCTGGAACAGAGGAGGTTCCACATCAAGAGGAGAACGAACCTTCTTCCCAGTGAGGGTGCCAGAACTCTGGCAAGGTCTGCCCAGGGAGGTTGTGGACTCCCCTTCTCTGGAGATGTTTCAAACCTGCCTGTGCCACTGGATCTAGGGGCATCTGCTGTAGCAGGGAGATTGGACTGGATGATCTTTTGAGGTCCCTTCCAACCCCTAGCACTCTGTGATTTCCAACACCATTGCCCAAACTCAAGTCTCCATCCTGGAACGTCCATTCCCAAGCATGTAGAGCTAGCTGCAGTTTCCAGCAGTCACATCTCCAAAGGGAGGAATACCTGTGTTGAAAGGACTTCCCTGACTTATTTTCATGTCCCTCATCCTTGCTATCTGTAATTTTTCTTGCCTTGTTCTTTGATATTTTTATAGGGATAAGCAGAAATTCAAAGCAGGTAACTCCTCATTTTCATCACTGTTTGATTTTTATTATACATCTCTTCAGCTGGGAAAAAACAGAAAGCACGAATGCAGATCCCTTAAAATAAAGCATGGAGAAGTGTAAGTAACTGCTAGGAAAAACTCTTCTCTGGATGCTTTAACTTTGTAGTTTATTTTCATCTCTCAAGTTAATTCAAACAGGTTTTACATCGAGGTTGGCTTTTTTTACCTTAACATTTAGGTCTGACTTTGTCAGTTGAGAAAGTTGGGTTGATTGTCTTAAACGCTGAAATGTTGACGATGTGATCGCAATTTTACGGAGCAGCGGAAGAGAGTGCGTTATTTGGGTTAATTCTGTCTCCTAATCACACAGCAGCAGGGTGGGATTCCTGTAAAAAGTGTTAAGTTTGGTCAGGTTCTGATGAACTTAAAGCCTCAAAGTACTGCTTGTGGCTGGTCATTGTCTTCTGCAGAGCTGAAAACCGGTGCTTGTTGACCTGCTGGCATTCTGCTGCAGAGGCGTTATGCTTAAATAATTATTATTGCTTTTACTCGTGACCTGGTGACTGTACTGGGTGCCCAGTTCTGTATTGCAGTCACCATGTGCGTGTTCCAGTGCATTAATTCACGCCGTTCTTTCATTGTGTAGTAAAATATTACCTCGGACTTCGGTGGCTTTGACCTGTGACTTGCAGGTAAAAGCGGTGTATCATCAAAGTCGCTGTTGATTCAGGGTGAGTGATTCAGGTGTTTGCAAATACTGATTTGGATAGGTTTGGTCTGGTTCTGAAAAAAATGTGTTCACAAGTCTTTTTAAAATCATCTGGAGTAGTTTTTTCTTCATGGTTAAAGAGAATCAAATCCAGACTGTCCCAAGATGGTTTTTCCTTTACAAACAACAACAAAATCAGTTGTGAATCGGTATGTGAAGGTCAGAAACACTTTTTCTTTGTTCTCAGCTTTCCAAGAATGTGTTGTGCAGTGCTTTTCTTATTTATCTCCTTACTTTAATTCCCTGACTATTCGTTGACTGTTATTCCTTGCCTGTGGTTACTTCATGCCTCTCATTTTCCTCTCTTGCTTTTCCACATCATCCAGCTTGGGGTGAGACTTCCTGTCCTGCTGGTCTTCTTTCTTCTTCACTGCAGACCTTTGGGCATCTAAGGTCAAACAACATCCAGGACCTTGATGGTGAAGTCAAGTAGTCATAGAGTCATGGAATCCAAGGCTGGAACAGACCTCAAGGATCATCTGGTCCAGTCTTTCTTGTCCCAACTCTACACAGGCCCCGTTCAGCCAAATCTTAGACATATCCATTGCTGGGGATTCTACCACCTCCCATCAGAGATTATTCCAATGATTGATATTTCTTGTTATGAAAAATTTCCCCTTTTGGATCTAATCAGAGTTTCCTCAGTTTCCTCATAGTCAGCTTCTACCTGTAATCTTCATCATCATATTATCTTCCTCTGATGGTTGTCGTCGGTTTGTAAAAGCCTAGCAAGTGCATCTAATTTTAGTGTTTTAGTAGGGCTCAGTAGCGAACACAGAAGCATCAATTCATAGAATCCTGGCTGGAAAGGACCTCCACGATCATCAGGTCCAGCCCTCATCCAAACACCTACCCATCCCCTAGACCATGCCCTTAAGGGCTCTAGCTACTCTGTTTTTAAACCCCTCCAGGGATTGGGACCCCACCACCTGGACCCCACCACCTCCCTGGGCAGCCTGTACTAGTGCCCAACCACTCTCTCAGAAAAGAACTTCTTCCTAAGATCCAATCTAACCCTCCCCTGACACAGTTTGAGGCCATTTCCCCTCATCCCAACATTAGTAATTTGAGATAAGAGACCATCAGCTGCCTCTCTACAATCTCCTTCCAGGTAGCTGTAGAGAGCACTAAGGTCTTCTCTCAGCCTCCTTTTCTCTAGACTAAACAACCCCAGTTCCCTCAGCTGCTCCTCACAGGGCCTGTTCTCCAGCCCCCCAGCCTTGTTGCCCTTCTCTGGCCCTACTCTAGCCTCTCAATGTCCTTCTGATGTAAGTGGTCCCAAAACTGGACCCAGACTCAAGGTGGGGGTCTCACAAGCGCAGAGTTGTTAGAAGCAGTTTAAACAGTTTAAACTGCTAAACTGCAGTTTAGCTTCTGTTTTCCTGAATGCAGCCTGAACTTTGAGGCTAAGTCTGAGTTGTCTGTCAAACTGTGGTGTGAGTTTGGATCAGAGACACCACTCTGCTCTCTTATGTTTGCAGGCAATGACATGTAGAGTCCTCACCTAAGGTATCTTGGGAAGAAATCCCTCCCTGTGAGGGGGCTGAGGCCCTGGAACAGGTTGCCCAGGGAGGCTGTGGCTGCTCCATGATCCCTGGCAGTGTCCAAGGGCAGGTTGGATGGGGCTGTGGGCACCCTGGTCTGGTGAGAGGTGTCACTGCCCCTGACAGGGGGTTGGCACTGGGTGAGCTCTAAGTAACCTTCCAACCTGAACCAGTGTGGGATTCATGACTCTATGACCTCGTATACGTACCCTGACATAGGGCCATGTGAATGGGCTAGGACCGGTCTCTGCTGTGTGAAGCAGCATGTGCCTTGTTCTCAGCTTTCTGTAAGCGTGATGTGCTTTGACATTTCCTGTGCTCTTCAGCTCACCACAGCCAGAGCCCTTCTCTGACCCCAAGGCTGAAGGGACTGCTCTGGCTTGCATGCATGCAGGTAAACCTTTTCCACTCTTCTCCAAAAGAAAGGAAGGATAACTCCTCATGCTGACTGCTGGGAACACACCGAGGTCCTGCCACGAGCTGCTGTTTGGAGAGCGTGAGCTGAGTATGAGTCAGGGAATGCAGCAGCATGCCTGGGCTTGAACTGAGGTCCTTGCTTGGTGTGGAGTCCTTGCAGGCTCCAAGGATGTGCCCCAGCTGGAGCAACTGTTTGCTGTGGGTGGAAGAGAGATATATCAGGTTTACACCTATTTTTGAGCCAGCACCCAATCCAGCAGCACATGAAGCTGTACTATACAGAATTTCTTCTTGCTTGGGTTAAATCTGTACTTCTAGCTCTGCTGCAGCAGAAATGCCAGCCACAAAAAAAAAAGGAAAGATAAGTAATTAAGAGAAAACCATGTCTCATAACTTTGTAGTTTATGTTGCTGATGGTGAAAATAAAGGCATTTTAAAAGAAAGGATGATTAGGGCGCAGGGATTGAATGCATGCAGGATGCAAGCTTTTTTTCCCAGCTACAACAATATCCCCTCAGGGCATTTTGGAAGAAGTAGTAGCTGACTCTGAAGCTCATTTAACTGCGTGGATGTGCAGCCCTGTGTTTCCTAGGTGTAATTTGTGGAGAGGGAGAGGTAACTAAGGTGTCTGTGAACTTAACGAAGCTGCAAACTTAAGTGGCTGATGTGATTTCACTCCTGTTTGAGGTAACGGGAGGTGCCAGCTTGGACTACAGTCAATTCACAAAAATCATGTTTAGATACTTACAGAAAACGCAGCATGCTGTGCTCACCAGTTTTAGTGGCTGTGTAGCGATGTTTTCTAATGAAAATGGCTTTTTCCCCAATGTCAGGAAGGCTGCAGAGGGAATCTGATCGAGCAAATATGCTGCATGATTCCTCTGCATGTAGTTCTGTGCATAAAGTCTGGCATTTGCTTCTTCTCTAGCCTCTTGCAGCTTTAAAACCCCTGTTACAGAGTGAGGGATTAAACAGGTAGAAATGTGAATTCCTGCTTAACCAGTAGATGTAGTTCTTAACATCAGATTTATCAATAGGAACACAGAAAAATGTGTTGTTTCCCATTTTTCTCTGGGAATTTCTGTAGGAACTTGGAATAAATGCTGTTGTGATTTATCGTTGCAATGCATTAACCCACGCTGTCCACATTGCCATTCTCTCTTCTTCATTTTAACATGTTTACTTCACAAGATTTAACTTTAATAGGGGTTTGGGGTAGAATTTCTCTATGTGTTTGGCTGGAAAAAGAAGTCAATTAGAAGAAAAACACATAATGATAATTAAACTCTCGGTTGTCCCTTTCAAGATCGGTCCTCAATAATCAGAAATCTGTGCAAGCAGAAAACAAAAAGGAAGAGGTTGTACGTTCTCAGGTCTTGTGGCAAGCAGCTCCTTTCAAGGCAGGACTGTTAAATGATCCTGTAATTGACATATTCACTACCTCCAGCGAAAGAAATGTTATTCGACAGACATGAGATGCGTTAGAGGAACTCTTTGCCTCAGCATCTTTGAAATCTGCAGGAAGCATCCCTTTTTCTTTGAAATCTTACTTTTCTCTTCGTTCCCCCGTACATTATGTAAAGCAAAGCTTAATCATGAAAGTGTTGACTGTTAAGCTTCGTTGTTCTGAATGCATATGCAATGTAGTTTTTCCGTATTTACAAAATTCCATGGTTTGTTTTTTTTTTTCATGGAAACAGTGTGGAATGCATCACGAGAGGATTTTTCTTTAGGTCAATACTCAATCAATTTGAGACTAATTTTCCCGGAAATTCTCAACAGCACATTTCAACCGTTATTTACACTTTTGCAATATAATATTTCTTAGGATTTATCTAAAATCTATTGGCTGTTTCTAAGGTTCTCAGTTTGGCCTCGTGATTAATGGTGTCATTCCACAGAGGACCCTAACAGGAAACCACATTTTAAAAATCTATCCTTGCTCCAAACTCTTTCAGTTGGGCAGAAGCTGCTGGTGGCCCCTGACGCATATGACTGTATTTGCGACACCACCATGCTTCATTCTCATTCTGTCATTGGAACGTGATCATCTGGATCATCATCCATCTCCATAATTCCTGGGTCCTTAAGATAATCAGTAATTTGTGGTTGCAAGAAATAGCTTGCCATTTGTAGGAGATTTTTTTTTGTTTTATAGTACTAAATGTAGAAAACAGTTGTGTTCTTAAGAGTTCTGCTGTTGTCAATGATATATTTAACATTTTCATTAGAACCCAGCCACATCTTACATTTTTTTTAACTGATTGGAATGTCTAACCCATCATCAGTCATTGCCTGCTTTGATTTAATTAGCGGGTGACCCCGTTATTTAGGGATGATGCTCACCCTTAACTGAAAGTCTTACAAGATTCCTAAGTAAAAGCCACCCAGCATATCAGCTTTGAATCTTCAAAAGATCTGATCTCTCTAGCTAATTTTGCATTCACAAATGGTTCTTTTATTTTCAAAACCTTCTAGTCCAGGTGATTGTGGTTTGCTAAGGCTTAGCCTATCCTTTCCTTCCTCCCTTCCTTCATCCAGTAACACTCAGTGTGCCCAGCCTTCCTTCGCAAACAAACTGCAGTGCCTGAGCTCCCTGGGAAGTGTTTGTGGGTATCTGTATGTGATGATTTATCTCAAATCCTTTCTGGAACTGGAAATATTATTTTGAGGTGTCGGGAGACTTGCTTCTGTTAACCAAAAACAACAGAGGGTGCTCTTTCATGCTGCATACGAGCTGTGTATTTCCACAGCTCTCACCCCCTTGCGTTCCCTCTTCTTGTTATTCCTACGCTGCTCACTCGAACGTCTCAATATCAAAAAGAGTTTTTTAACTCTTGTGGGTTTTCTGCTCATCCTTCCCAAGTGGCACCACACAATCAGAGTTACCCCCTTCTTTTCTTTCTGTACCGAGCTTCAGACTTGCTACAGGGGAAAAAAACATACCCAGAAAACAGTAGAATAGATTATATAAGCCTTCCTCTTTCGCAGCGCTCTTGGATCCTTTCTCTACCGTAAACATTTTACCCCGTTTTGCCTATTGGCGGGCGGCTCACAAAGTTATTGACAGGGAGATGCAACCAGACCTCCCCACTTGTCTTGTTGTTCGTATCCTCCAAATAGTTACTTAAAGAGTAGGGTTGGGAGATCTGGATTGTGTTCAGACCTCTGTCACACAATTCTTGTAAGAGTTTTAGGCAATTCTCTGAGCTTCATTTTTTCCATCTGTAGAATAGGAGGAATGATAATTGTGTGCCAGCTGTCTCGTGGTGGGCAGAACATTCAAAAGTTTCTCTGTTCCCATCGTACTCACAGCTCTACTGAAACGCTTTGCTTGCAAAGGTCTGTGAAGAATTTTCCACACTGACTGCTCATCATCCCCGGGAGCCAACGCTGAGGACGTGGAAACTGTCTTCAGCGCTATCCGTGCTTCTCAGGATAGTGCCCACTTGGAAAGGAGAGAAATGCAGCAACTGCTGGCTATGCCATATCACGCAGGCGGAACACGTGGGGCTGCGCAAGCTGCGATGCAGAGGAGAGCAGCAGAGATGGGGAAGCTGGTGGGATGGGCAGGGTTGCGTCTGCACCCAAAGTGATTATGTGCAGGATCCAGCTGCCATGAAATCATAGAATCATCTGGGCTGGAAAAGACTTCTAATATCATTGAGTCCAATCATAACCCAGCTGTCCCATCCCACCACTAAACTCTGTCCCAGAGTTCCAGATTTCCCCAGCTGTGAAACACGGCCAGGGATGGTGATTCAACCCTCTCCCTGGGCTGTCTATTCCAGGGCCTGAGGACCCTTTTCAGGCAGAAGTTTCTCCTCAGGGCCAACCCTGGGGCAGCTTGAGGCTGTTTCCTCTTGTCCTTCCCTTGTTCCTTGGGAGAAGAGACCAACCCCCACCTCTCTGCACCCTCCTGTCAGTTGCAGACAGCAGTGAGATCTCCCCTGAAGCTCCTTCTCTCCAGCCCCAGCTCCCTCAGCTGCTCCTCAGAAGGCATGTTCTGCAGAACCTTCACAATAGTCATGATCACTAGCCCAAAGTCTTGCCTTAGCCACTTCTATTAACAGAAAGGACACAAAATGACATAAAAATACTTGGTCTTCTAATGTGTCATTGTGTAACCTAGCAAGTGCTGGGGCCTAATGTTTTTATCTTTTGGCTAAGGCATCTGTGGATCTCAAACTGTCATCAAGGTTAGAAAAGACCTTCAAGTTCATCAAGCCTGACCATCCACCCTACAGCCTCCAACCACTACAAACACCCTGGCTATCTGGTTGTTGAACCCCTGCAGGGACAGTGCCTCCACCCCCTCCCTGGGCAGCCTGTGCCAAGGCCTCCCCACTCTTGCTGGGAAGAAGTTTTTCCTAAGATCCAACCTGACCCTCCCCTGGCACAGCCTGACCCTAGTTCCTCTGCTCCTATCACCAGCCCCTAGGCAGAAGAGCCAACCCCCACCTCACTGTAACCTTCCTTCAGGTAGTTGTAGAGAGCAGTGAGGTCTCCCTTCAGTCTGCTTCAGGCTGAACAACCCCAGCTTCCTCAGCCTCTCCCCATCAGCCCTGTTCTCCGGACCCCTAACCAGCCCAGTTGCCCTTCTCTGGCCCCTCTTAAGCACCTCCACACCCTTCCTGTACTGCAGTGCCCAAAGTGGCCTCCCCAGTCTTTCTGGGAAGAAGCTTTTCCTAAAATCCAGTCTGTCCCCTGGTTTCCTTCTCTGCCATCCATTGCTAGGCTTCCCTACAAGTTGTGTGTGACTGTTGTAAGCCAGGGAGGATAGAAGGCTTTTTGGGTCGAGAAGTGGCTTTTGCTCAGGCTTGGGGATTTTGTATTTTTATTAAATTAGAGTTTTACAGAAATGTAGATGTGAAAGTTTACTTTGCCTGGGGATGGCATTAGCGTTGACTCCTGCTGTTTAATAACGGGAAATTAATGCACACTAGAGCAGTTGCAGAAGCCATTAACCATGATGTCTCTGAAAGCTAACTCGTTTCCTTAAACGTAATTCTATAGATAATACAAGAAATTTTTCTTTGAAAATTCTAATTAAAACAAAAATTAAATCCACTTATCCTTAAAATGAGCTTTCCATTGATAAACGTACAGTTCACATGAACAAGGAGACTATTCCACCTTTCTCTTTGCCCTTGGATATGTTCAGGTTTTATGGGTTGGTTTTTTTTGCTTTTTTTAAAAATTAAAAAAAATCCAAACAAATGGAGAGAACAAGGCCCTACAATCGAGTATTTTGATGCAAAATTGCATCTTCAGAAGTGCCCAGCATTCTGTTCACAGTCTCTTGCACCTGTGGCCTGTCGGTGCAGATGTAATTGCAAGATCAAGTCCAATATACTTAGGGCAGAAATACCCACTGGCTTTTTGGCAGGAGCATCTCCCGCAGCGTTTTTTGTTGCTGTTGTTGCACAAACACTTTGATTTTATCAGTTTTCAGATTTATTTTGAAGAAGGATGAAATTCAGGGATGATATTCCCAGCTGTAAATCTCTGTTTCCAGAGAAATGGTTGATAGGTTTAACCTGCTGTTGCTTGAGGGGTTGTGGGTGTGTTGTTCTTTTTCTTTAAATATTGCACGTCAGAGCAGCAAAACATAAGATATTTTAGGTCTGTCTGCTGTTTTCTCGTGGTTTATCACTAAAACGCATGATTCTTACTCTACACGTATGTGAAACGTGTGTAACAGCACAAAAGTGACTGAAACAATGAAGGGTGTAATTAAGCAGTGAGTGTAAAATGTGATGCTCTATTAGTAGGTGATGCTGAGTTTTTTGAAATACACAAGTATTTAACTTCATGACTCAAAATGCATTGATCTAAAATAAATGTAACAGATTAGAACACTAGGCAGAAATAACTTAATCGGCAAATATCATTTGGCTTGTGTTTTATTTAAGTAACTTGCTGTCGTTGCACTTTGGGGATGCGTTTAACTCTTTAACACGTGCCGATTCCCAAAATTTGATCAGATTTGATTTCTAATTGATGAATTGTCTCAGTACTGTGGCACTTGAAATCGTCCTCTTTCCAAAACGACTCTACAACGCTAATCACGTGTTTTAACATGTTGAGGTGTGGATTTCTATGAAGTTCCTGTGATAAAAGTGTGCAAATGGTGTAAGTGTGTTAGCTGGCGGTGGAGCAGCATTGCTGTCATAAAGTCAGAGTTAATTTTTTTTAATTTATCCTTGTAAAAATGCCACAATGGGAAATTCACAATTCAAATCGGTGCAGATATTGCCATCGTTATTTTCAGTGCACACTGAACAACGTCAAACAATAGTGAAATAACAACCCCCTCCAAAAAAAATAACACAATAGGGAAGTAGCGTAGAGCCTGGCTTCTTTAATTTTTCTTAAAAGGCTTATGATTTTTGCTTATTTTACTCTTTTATTGGGATCTACTTGGCAAGCCTGGGAAGCAAGGAGTAAAAAAAAAAAGAGAGGAGAGAAAAAAAAATCTCCTACATATCCATGATCAAAAATGAGCGCCTGATGGCCTGAAGGTTGAAATAATTATCTCTGGTGGCCGTGCAGATCTCAATGTCAAAGCTAAGAACCACAGGGCAGCAGAATTAAAGCATGAAAACTGGCATGAGCACAGACAACTGCTTGAGGCTCTTTATGACTGTTTGATACAGCAGCCCTTTGTTGGGAATCTTGTTTTTTTAGGTTCGAAAGCAACTGTGTGTGTCTAATCTCGCATTTTCCTTTATCATCAATTCCATTCCTCTGATATTTACAAAACTAAGCAACATCACATGTGTTTATTATCCTCGGTTTCCTAGAGTTGGTCCCCATCCGAAGGCTCTTCTGCCCATCTGCAGATAGGTGGCACCGTTCATACAGATTGGAGGAGCATCGCTTCCCGCCGCTCCGTGCGCTGTAAATTAACCTGTCACTTTATTATTTGACAAGATCTTCATTTTTATTCATCAGGACTTGGGCCAGGATGGGTGCATTTATGGCCATTTGCTTTGCACGGCTCTCAGCTGAGTTTGTAGGTATTGTAAGTGAGATCCATTATCCCTGTTACAAGTGCACACAATGCAGATGCTGATCTGCGATGATGATGAGAAACCAAAGTCAGTAAAGACCACATAAGCCGCCCTTGATGAAAAGATAAATGAATGCATAAATAACATTGTGCTCCGCTGTGTTTGCCGAGATCAAGGATAGATTTTGAAGGTTTTGAGAGATCAGACGTACAGAACCTGGAGAAACTCGCCCTTACTCACTTTGCATGCAGCAAGCATTTCCCTGTGTACAGAGGAACTGAGACACATTTGAATGCTTTGCTGGAAGAACCAGAAAGGTTTGGGCACTTTTCCGTGGGATTTCTGCTTTGCTGGGTGCTTTTTTTTTTTTTTAGAGGCAAAAAAAACCCCAAAGAAATGGCATCAGGATAAAGAATAAGTTTAATTAAATAGGAAACTAGAAATAATCACCCACCCCCCAATACTGTTTACATTTTCACTGTCCCTAACTCCGTCCTTTATGTAAATACTTCCACATCTATTGTGTTCTAATTATAAATGTAATTATAGAGATAAATTAGTAAATTGTGTTTGTAATTGTATTCATAGAGATTAATGACATTTGAACAGAGAGAAGCGCTGCGATGTTGCGAGACCTGTAGTCAAAAGGTGTGTTTCGGCCACGTGTGGGGCTCTCTGTTTAAAATATCGTATAAAAATAAAATCTCACTAATCGAGCGTGTCGTTCAGATTGGCAGCTCCGCAGTGATTTTCCTGTGGTGTATGTACATGTGTATTAAAATCAGGGGTTTTTAGAAAGAGCTTAGTCATATTTAAATCCTCTGATTCAATCAAGGGAAACCCAAAACTTTGTCAATTGCAGGGGGTGCAGGTAAGGTTTTGGGTTTAAAAGGAACAAGTCTTAGGTTGGTGCCACTTGTCTCAAAAACTCATTGTCGCTCTTATTTTGTGCAAATTTCTACTTTTAAATGTTTCTGGGTTTCATAGAGCACAATTGTAATATAATTTACATTAGGAAATCAGTTCATCCATGTTGTGGGGTGGAAGGGAAATGAAATACGACCTCTCAGGAAGGTGCATTAGAATGAAACACTCTGTATTTTATAAATCAAAGTAAAGAAGCTAATTCCGCTGCACAACATTTTCGATTTCGAAAAACAACAATAAAGACCAAAATCACTTAAAGCCCTTTCCCAAACTGCATTGTAAGAAGTGTGGTGATAGGTTTGTTGGGTTTTTTTGGCAGTTTGCGTAGGAAAAAAAAAGGGTAGATTATAAATAAATAAATGATTAAAATTTTGAGGAGTGAAAACAAAAAGAAATGAGAAAGCTCTTTTAAAAAAGTTTAAAAAATGGTTGAATAAGAAAGTTTTTTAAAAGTTTATAGAAGTTTAAACAAAGTTTAGAAGAAGTTTAAAGATGTTTAAAGAAAGTTTGAAAAGAGTTTTAAGAAGTTTTAAGAAAAGATTAGAAAGTAGCATAAAAAAATTTTAATGATTTTGAAAAAGTTTACAAAATAGTTTAAAAAACTGTGAAAAAGTTTTTTTTAAAGTTTAAAAAATAGTTTGAAAGAATTCTAAAAGGTTTTTTAAAAAGTTTTGAACACAGTTTACAAAGTTTTTATAGAGTTTAAAAAATAGTTTTAAAAAAGTTTCAAAAAGAAGTTTCAAGGAAGTAAAAAAGTGAAATAAAGAAGATCAATAAAATTTTTGAAAAACAAAATAAAATTTATTCGCAGGTTTTTTTCATTTGGTTCTATATGTGTGGCAGATAATAACATGGCATTCATTTAACCATTACTGGACACCCGGTGACTAGTCGTATTTTCTGTCAAAAGACTGTTTGCAGTTAATGTTAGCAAACCCACCACAGTCTGCCAGTGTAAGCAGATTATCAGTAATTGTATGTGTGTATGCATTTTGGGGGAGGGTAGGGGGCAACATTTTCTTCAGGTCTGAATAAGATATAGATTCCTGCTGGCTGTTTTGTATTTCATCATAAAGCCTGTGAGGAGGCCGCTACCCATTGAGTGGCTGTGGCCCATGAAGTTGCTGGCGTGCTGTGCGATGTTTTGATCTCGGCAGTGGCAGTTATGTTCCTGATAAATTTGTAACCCCCAGGAACACCTGCAAATCAGCCCGGGATTTAAATTAAAAT
>VZRI01005093.1:166484-183984 GCA_013397515.1 Upupa epops | reverse complement strand
AAAATGATAACTTCTGCATGAGTCTGAATAAAATTTCAATTGAAATCTTAGGGGCAAAGTGAAATACGCTTGATCACCTGATGTTCTTGTATGACCCCTTGTGTCCCTCTGAAATTTTAGTGGGAAAAAAGCATGAAATGGTTTCTTAAGAGATGGAAGAGAAAAAGAAAGGCTAATTTAGAGAGAATGGACTTTAATTACTTAAAGGGTTCTTGTGTGACATCAACAAAAGGCACTGAGCCTTGCGGGTAGGTGATACATTCATCCTTCCACAGGTTGTGGACCCCAGAGCTGCATCCACATAGTGAAGAAGAGCAGAGACAGTTTTTGCAGCCTGGGCAGCTGTTGTGGAGGGATTATTTGCAGCCCTGTATCCTGCCTGTGTGTCCAGGGTGGATTCACTCCCATTCAGCCCCCAGTGATTTCCTCAGGACAGCTCTGTGGAGTGGTGGGAAGCAGCATTTGAACACGAATGCCGCTCTTTTCTTAACAGAAAAGTAGGTTGTTGTTCCTCACTTTGCCATGATAAATACTTCTGTGCTGGAAAACCCCAGTGAAATCAGTAAAAGCACAGAGGTTCCCTATCAAGAACACAGAGGGAGTAAAATTCTTTATAATTAATGAATGTGTTTATTAAGTTTTGTCAAACAGCATAAACCTGGAGTGCAGATATCACACATTGATGTACTCAAGTTGCTAATTACAGAGGGATGTGAGATATTAATTCATCCCTAAACTTTTCAGCAGTAAAATTAAAAATACAGGGAGAGCTTATCTGGGTTGGGTTTTTTTTAGCCTCAGGCTTGCAGTTGTTGAGTGTAAGGTGAATCTTCACCAAATTAACAAAGTGGGAAGAAAAAACCCACCCCTCACTACTGGCAGGTTTTACTCTTTTCCCCACATAAAAGTGCCAGTGAAACGAGATGAAACACAGTTCTGCGTGCAGATAGGCATGGACCTGACGCAGTGAGGAATTAGAAGGCAGTAACAGAAAGGAAATGAAGAGTTTATTGTTTTTATGGCTCTAATATCCATTAAAAGTTAGTAACACAGCAGGTGACAGTTTGGGTAAGCGTAAAGTGAATGTTTTGAAATAAATAGCAGTTGGGTGACCTGGGATGTCAGGGCTCTAGACAAGGGTGTGTGTTTGTCAATATATCCTACATGTTTTACAGACTCCTCGGGGAGCAGGGGAAGATACAGTTTCACCTTTTCTGTGCCAAAACATTTTAATTATATCTTCTTCCCAAGTACAGCGGTTCAGTAACCAAGGAGCTGACATTGATGCATGTGTTGATAAAGCTGCAAACATTCAAAATGAGATTAACAAAGATTTTGAGCAAAGGGTGACAGCTAATTTTGCACAGTATTCTGCATCTAATTCAGGTCAGTGTAATGATAGAATATTTTATAACTGTTGTGTCATCCAGAGGGACTTTCACGATGCTTTGTGTTTTTGAGGGTCTGTGTGTATATGGAAGTTCTTAATGCATCACTCAAACAGGTTATAACTTTTTTTTATTGAAGTCTATTGGTTGTAGCCATAAAATAGGAATAAACTTCAGCATTTAGAAGCAATTTTATATATCCATCAGCATTCATCACCGTAATAGGTTCCTTTTGTCTAATTCACCTTGAGACTATTGACTTCAGATGTGAAATGGGACCAAAAAAACTACCGTCCCCGTTTTGCTGCACCGCTTAATATTTGCAAAGAGATGGGATGGAAAGTTATATGAAGTGCATTTAAATCATCAAACTGTAGTTTCTTTGTGTGGTGTGGGACCTTTTGAGAACATCTCAATGTATTTCTGCTCTATTCTCCTCCTTGTTTGAAGGCAACTGACATTCTTCTTTCACTTTTCTTTTTGTTTGTGAAATTTTCTCCTTTTTTTCATCCACTCACTTCTCCATCTGCTTTCACTTTTGTTTGCTTGGGCCGTCTCTCATCCCAACTTGATAATGAGGAATGCGGTGTGACCCTGACCTCTATCAGCCCATGCATGACCTTCTGACTCCCCCACATAACCTTTGACCTTCTCTTTGACAGCTTGATTAATTACCCTGTGTTATGATTTATGAGTAAGTGCTATGTAAAAATAATAGACAACAGGTGGTCCTCTAAAAACTTTTTGTGGCATGTTTTCTTTTCCTGCCTAACTTGATGAGCTATTTTAAGTTGGGAACTTAGCGGGACAATGTGTGTTTGGCAGGAACGCAGCATTTTTACACACTTGGACACAGCGCCGGAATTCAGCTGGTGGAGGTGTAGCCGGGGATGGAAATATCGCGAAAGTATTAGCAGGGTGCAGTTGCCAAAATGTACTTTGGCATTTCGGTGGAAACTGAAAGCGGAGTCAACTGACATTTCAGGCGTTTCAGTCTCAGGTCACGTCTTGAGAAAATTGCTCAAATAATGGAGGGGGCATTTTTCAAGCTGAGCTGCATCTCCAACAGCTATGTTTACTTTAACGCTTCACTAGTGACTTCTGATTGGTTGTCATGACCTCATCCTGCTGTTGCACCTACGGTGTTGCAACGGTGACATAGATGCACCCTTCCCGTGGAAAAGATGGGGAACGAATGGAACAGGCATCTTTCAAAAGATGGACATCTCTGTGTCTGTTTTAACTACAGGAAGATTTCAGAACTGAGCACTTGTGAGTTGCATTTCCCCCCCAGGATTTAATTCTGATCTTGTTGCCAGCGTCCCAAATAGAGACCTGAACTTGGAAATTCAGGTTGGTAAAGCTGAGGCAAATGATCTCTTTCAGAGCCTAGTTAGATAGATCCAGGGGTCAAAAGATTCCTCTCCAGCCCTGACCTCTCTGGTCACATATGGTGTCCCATTTTGGTGGATTTATATGCAGAGCTGAATGCTCTCAGCTCATTATTCATGTGGCCAAGCAGAAGAGATTTCAAAAGATTTGGAATTTACCTCAAATACTTCAGGGTTCTCTTTTTTTTAACCTTACTCTTCCTGTTGGAAGCAGTTATTCGGGTGTTCCTTCTATTTTGAACATCCCCCTCAAGCATGTCGTAAGAGGCAGAAAGTACCTTATCTATTTCTACCTGATGTGTTATGGTGGAAAAGCTCCTTCTAGGTGTTTTTATTTGCTAGTAGAAGTACTGTAAGTTCAAAATCCTTCACAAAACTTGGGTTTGTCAGCTTTTTTTCCTTTTCACCATCATTTGCTGGCTCAATCACAAGTATTAACTGTATTTATGAACATGGGAGGGGGTTTGCACACAGACCCAGAAGTAGTGACCTGAGGATTCTGCTAGTTAGCACTAAATTACATTTTATTTACCTTTAAACACTAGAAATCAGGGAAATAAGTGTTAATTGGCTGTTTCTGACAGAGAAACTGTAATTGTACCCACATAGGATGGAGGGTGGGATTTGTATTTACTGATGTCTGTCCCCATCATTGCATCCCACCACAGGTACTCTGATGGTGGTTATAGGCACTTCGGCTTCTATGCGACATCTGTATTCTCTCAGACACATGGTGGAGTGCTGGGCTTGGATGGTTTCAGTTGGATGAAGATGGATGGAGTGGGTGTGGGAGGAGCAGTTGTCCCAAAGTTGAGTGTTTTTACCATGTAAAAAGCTTTGCACTTGAGAATGTGGTTTCTCTTTCTCTGGACATGCAGCAGTGATCTACTGCAGGGTTAGATACACTGAAAATGCACTGAATGTTTTGCTGATGGCCACAAGCTCTAGAAACTCTCCTGTGTGATGATGGTTACTCACACCGTAGATCACTGTGTTTTGGTAACGCTGGAAGCTCATCGTAGCAACTATCGTTATTTTTAATGGCACTGTGAGGGGTATTAATCTGGTCTTGTCTTAGCGTACCAGCCACGCCAGAGGCTCAGTGTACTCTCTGTCCTCAAATGAGGTTGATAAAGGCATTTTTAAGAGATTACTGGTCTTGTGAGCTTGGTTTGGTTGGCTTTCAAGCTGCTGAACCGCAGTGAGGAGTTCCACCTTCTTTTAAAACTACTTCTGACTGCGCTCAACTCCAGTGGTTGAGCTTCACCCACCTTAAATTAAAAATTAATTGCCAGAAAATTAAACATAGATGTTTACAGTAGAGCATTCCTTTTCCTACTGAACACTTGGGCTAAGGTTGTATGAGAGAGGTTGTAATGTCACTAGCATATCTTCCGTGGCCATCGTTAACTGTCTTCCATGGTGCTGTTGTTTACATCTTGTGATGTAGGATGCAGAAATACAAGGAAAAGGGAGATGTGCTACAATCACATAAACAAAACTGTCTGAAAAGAGGTTACTTTCCTAAGAGAAACTCTCATGAATGACAAGATTGGGGTGGTTTTTTTCCTCATGTATAGGAAAACCTCTCTCGGTTAATACTTAATTATTTTAATTGTACTGACAGGAAAGGCCTGCTCTCTGGGAGAAATTTAAAAGAGAATGTAAAGGGAGACATCTTACACTGCTTAAAATATAATTGATAAAAAACCTTTAATTGATTTATGAAACAGTGGATTTAAAAATGGAGCCATATTTCATCCACTGATGTCTATGTGAAAAATTGATGTTGTGTCCTCATAAAATTGGACAAACGAGTCATGTAATTTTCAGTTACACAATCAATAAGTTAGACAAATTCTACTTCTTTGATGATTTATGTCTCTGTTTTGTGGTCAGCTTGAAGTGGACGCAGAGATTCAAATCCCTGTAACAGTAGTGGACCTGTAATAAACACATGAATTCTGCATTTGGTACCATGTAGAAAACACAACAAATCGATGCACAGAAAGCTCTCCTCAGAATGAGCGGGTCAGGAAGATGAACAGCACAAAGACACCAAAAAACCACCACAAAAGTATTGCCTTCATGTGCTACTAGTGAGTTGTGAAAACGTCTCTTCATCTGGGGTGCTTTATTGGAGAATGTCCCCAAGTGCAGTGCATTTAGGATTTTCTATATTGCAAGCTCCAGTTTTACGGGTAATTAGTAGAGTGTTGAGTCAAGCAGGAATGGTTTCGGTAGCCCTGTCTTCCTTAATTTTCCTTTTTCCTCTTCCCCTTTTGTTTGCTTATTTATTTATTTATGTATGAGCCTGTTTGTTTACATTTACCCCAGTTCAGTTCACCCAGCGGGGAGGGCCGGGGAGCTACATGACAGGAGACCACTTACTCACAGCACCGCATCTAGCGTGGAGCCAATTTTCCCTTTGGCCTATGGTGACCTTTTTTGACTATGTCCCTTACGCCACAGACAGTGCCCTGAATGCCTCTATTTCACCCTGTTTAGTAGAGTGCAACCGCGCCCTTTAACTTGGTTTTTGGTGGGAGGAGAAGCGACGGCAGACGTTTGAGTAGGGCACAAGGATGAGGGGTAGGAACTCCCTTCAGATGCGATTTTGATAACTAGTCATGTGTGTCCAACTGTAGAAAATCACCGAATGACAATCTGTCTACCTGACAGAGGCCACAATGCACTACAAGGTTTGTGAATGGCTCTACAGATTAGAATAAAGCCAAGACCAAATAGGGTGTCTTTTGTTGGCACGGGGTTGGTTTGCTCTGGCCAGCTAGGTATGGGGAACTCTTTGATCCTCGCTCCCTGCCCAAGTGCAAAAATGAAGCACCAAGTGAAAAGGCAAGGGATAAAGCTGTTCCGTTAGATAATTAATACAGACATCTCCAAAAAGTAAATCTTTATTAAAATTAACTTTTAAAGGACAGCTTGATTTTCAACTGGGAACTCACGGTAACTTTAAGGACTCATCTGTGAAATGCACGTGTTTCTCGTTTTCTCACCATCTTTGCGATTATATCTTCCACGAATATTACAATCCTCATGTTGATTTGCCATCATTTAAACATCATAATAAAATGATTGGCTGATTTAGTCTAGATTTATTTCTCATTCATAAATTCATGTGTTTTTTTTCCAACCGTCTCATTTTGCGAGGCACAAAAAAATGCAGCTGGTACGCTTGAAAAGCATCCTGCAGGTCACGCATTTTCTCTGGGTTTGTTGAATACAGGACATAATCCCAGCAAAGTTTGTAGAGCAGATTTAAAGATGTACTTAAAAGTCATCCCCGCAGTAAAAGAGTTGACTTGTAAGCAACACCACTGCATCAGTTTGGGTATTGATTCATGGCTACTGCTGCTATTGGCTTCTGCATGATGTGCTTGTTGTCAGCAAGACAAAAGGTTTCACTGTTTTAAACTGTGGTGGATAATTTTCATGTGCTTTCCGTAATCTGTGTGAATATTGGTATGAAATCCCTCCATCCTTTCTTAAATTTCAAGGTTTTTAGTGGCTTGGCATAAAGGATCTTATTCATCGTTACGTAGCGTTCTTAAAATATTTTGCTTTTTGGTTCTTGTACTGTTTTTTTGGAAAAGTCTTAAAAAAAAAGGGTTTATAAATAAAACAACTTATTAAATTATTTTAAAGGTAAAACAGGCAACTTTCCTGACGCTGAGGGATGCGTTCGAATGTGAATGCTCGCACAGACACACATCCACACATCAGTGCCCCTTCAATGACAGGAACGAAACAAACAGAATATTCTTAAAATACTCCTCTGTAAATCTCGTTGTGTGAACTTGCGGAAATAAATATGAAAGTTTGTTTTAAGAGAATTAAAGTAAAAGCGAAGCAGCATTTCCGAGCATTGAATCTCCCTCTTCATATTTCTTTTTCTTTTTTTTTTTTCCCCCTTGTGTGTGTGTTCCTCTTCTGAAACAGGAAGGCTATGGGGTAATAGTACTGAATCCCAATGAGAACTATATTGAAGTGGAGAAGACAAAAGACCAAGTACAGCTGTCTTCTGATAGCTCAGATGAACCTGCGGAAAAGAGGGAAAGGAAAGAAAAAATCCAGAAGGAAACAAAGAAGCGACGCGACTTCTACGAAAAGTACCGAAACCCCCAAAAAGAAAAGGAAACTATGCAGATGTACATTAGAGTAAGTTCATTCTGGTTTCGTTTGCCCTTCTCTAACAATCTGTGGACAGGTTTACTGTCCATATTGACTAGTAAATAGCAGGATTTATTTATTTTGGTAAAAAAAAACCCAAACACAGAAATGGCATGCAGGAGTTCATACGGAGTTCCTGGCTCTTTGTGCTGTTGACTTCTTTTTTTATCACTTTATCGAACGTGAAGTTTGGGAAGAGTTACAAAACATCCCTTTCCGATTTCAAAGGGGAACTTCAAATGAACCCCAGAGGAACTCGCTGGTGCTATCAAGAAAGAGAATGATTTAAGGAAGACTTTGTGAAAGGTGTTTTTATAAACAGAGTTGTATGTAAGAAAGACTTTCCTAGTGCAGCTCAGGCTTCACGTGTCATGCGTGTATTTATTGTATTATATTGCCGTATATTGGGCAGGCAGTAGCTGTAGCCTGGCAGATTTTTAATGTATTACTTGCTGAATTAATAATGTATTGTGGAAAATACCGGTGTTCATCTTGTGTGGTAGCAGATTTACCCTATAACATATTGTTTTCATATGAGCAGCCATCCATTGTGTTTCAGCTGAACTTCTGAAGGGAGATAAAGGAGGAGAGTTATTAATATCTTAATAAATATTTAAGCTAGAATAGTTCAAGAATGGTGTAATGAGGAAACTCTGTCCCTTGCTCTTTTCTTACTCAGTGAACCTTTGCACTTTGTAATGCTACCAGCATGGGATCGTTATAACAGCGCTACCCGAGGATTTCTGGTTCTGCAGGGGGCACAAACAATATTATTTGCTCTTTGACACATTCTGCTTCATATACATACGATGCATTATACATTTGAGACTGAGTCATGCAATTTCCAGAGCTCCTTAATATAAAAGTTAGCATTTTCATTCAGCAGCGGGACGTGTCAGAAAAGCCACAGCATAGTTAAAACAGTAAAATTGTATATTATGGCTTTCTGGTGCGAAGCAGAGGGGGAAAATATCCAGCTAGAGACACATTAGAATCATCTTGAATTTTCCTATTAATTGCGGTTTAGCATAACAATGTTCGTAGGGAAGTACAGCTGTACTGGCTAGTTAAAAGGGTTTGTAACCTGGACACGAGATTATCACTAATACCATAAATATCACTGTGCCTTTGGAGAAGTGTCTCGCTGCTGAGCACCAGAAACAAAAGGATGAACATACATATTCAGAGTCACCAACAGGGCACTCGGTTTTCTATCTGCTGCTTTTTTATGAGAGATGCTGTTGTGACCACCAGTCAGACCTTGGTTCTTCATAGGGTCGTACAGGTTTCTCTCAAGATCCATCAGAAGCCAGTGGACAATGATGCTGTATTGTCCAGAAAGTCGTTTAGTCACCGTGTTGGCCCCATGGACCGGTGTTGAATACAAAGCTTTTCCTGGTAGTTTTCTATCAATTCCACCTTCCTGTGGCTCTTTTGCTTGACGAGGCGTGAAATTTGGCTTCAGGAGGTTCAACCCCCAAACATAAAATGCATAATTCCATCCCATTTTCTTTTATGAACATCAGACATGACAGCTGAGGTTCCCTTCATTTGGTTTTCTTCAAACCAAAGCAAGAGGTAGCGTAAGTTTGAACTAGGTGATCTTTTGCGATCTTTTTGCAATCCTTAACTTTCTGTGGATCTGTGATGTTCTAGTGAGATTGTGGGTAGTGGTCACCATCGCATGAAATAAATCTAATATCTCTCTACAGAATTATTTAGGATGGCATGTGCTTCGTAACGATCTCATCAAGAACTTGGAAAACCTGAGCGAGCTCTGCATCGTCTTTGCCAGGCAGGGAGAACGGGTACAGGGAGACTAGATGAAAAACATCCTCACAAGGAAAAGCGTCGACTGCATCTAGCATTGAAGGGAAATGTGTTTGTGCCAAACATGCTGGAGAAATTCAGGCTGCTAAGTAGTAGGAATAAATAACCTCGGTTGTGTTCTCGTAGGGTCACTGGGGTCTGTTGTGATCTGGCGAGGAAATGCCATTTGAACAAATTAAAGCTGTCGGGATGTTGCTCCCACTTGTGCAGTGAGATCTTCCAAGAATTGGAAGAATCAAACTCTTCCATAGTAAAATTCCTTTTTCTTTTTTTTTTTTTTTAAAGGAAAATGAAGCATTTTCCTCATTTCCATGGAAAAATAAAAATCTCCAGTAGCTAGGCTATTCAAGAGTCTGTAAAAGCGGAGTCTTAAAACACTCGATCTGAGACTGCACCGTGTGTTTGTACAAATAAAAACGGCCATGGGAGCGCGTGGTGCATTAAGCTCGAGAGATCAAAGAACTTCTCGTTTCGTGCTGGAAGTTTCCACTAGCTATGAAACAAATGTACTTTCTGGCATACATTATAGCTTGTTAAAGGGACTGATTTGGTCTGGGCAATAAACATCATGTCAAACGCTAGAGTAGAAAAATCCTATTTATTACGTTTTGTAATAAGGCAGGATTTATTTTATTTATTTATTTATTTATTTATTGCGTTCCTGAGAACAACTGCCAACTGAATTCACAAGTGAAGACAGAAAATGTCATCGATTCAGTAACAGTCTTATAAACTTGGTTTCTTCTTTCTATTTTTTTTTAAATTTTCCTTTATTTCGATGCAAACCAAAGAGAAAACTTCTTGATAATCAGCATCGCCTATAACACTTTTATGGAATGATGAAACAAAAGGGTGGGTTTGTTGGTTTTTTTTTTACTTTTATATAACATGCTAATGAATGCGTATGAATTTTAATACAGCTCCAATTTTTTTAACGAGCATACTGCCAGCAGATTGTTCTGAAAGCATCTGGTTGTTGTAGGTTTTTTACTTTTAATGTGTTGAACGGAGCATTGAGTCAAATAGCTAAATATGTACATACATCCTCTTAAAAAAAAAAAAAAGCCATATTTTAGCTACTACCATTTTTTTCTTAGACCACCAGAGGCTGCTGCTGTACGTCCTGGCTAATGCATCCCCCCCAGAAACTTAATACCCAACCCAACCTTCATTTATGACTGAACTGAACTGAGAATTTGTTGATCTCTAACCTTTTTCTATGGAAACAGATCATACAGGCTTAAATGCGACATGATTATTCCCTCCGTCCTCCACACCGGCTCCCACTCCCTACAGATTTCCACTCCTCTGTGTGTCTCTTCTATGTTAAAAGACACTTGGAAATGTAAATCCATGTTTATCCCCCTCTGCACAGCGTCCACAAGTAACCTGGGTGCGTTCCGAAATGCTATCAGAGGGAGAAACTTTAAATCCAGCAATTTTGCCATCGTAGCAATTCGCAGTAATGTTGTTGCCGCCGAAGTTGAAGGATATCAAAGAAGCAGCGAAGGGGAACAGTAGGATGAAGGACTTTCATCAGACCAACCGACGGGGTCAGGTTGTCTGGGCAAAAGGAATGAGACATTCTTAGCCCTGTGTGCTAGGAATTGTGTCCCTTTTTTTTCCACTTTCACAATTCCTACTTCAAATGCTATAACAGCACTATTTACTAGTCATTAATATATAAAATATAAAACTACTATATAGATATATATAAAATAGACTTTGTTATGTTTAGTGATAATTTATGAATAAAATAAGAGCTAAATTAATTTTGGGTGCAAACACAGTTTACATAAACAATTCCCTCTCCACCTCCTCATTTTCTGCAAGAGATGAAACAAAAAAACCCATGCAAAACTAATTGATATTAATAAAAACATTATTAAGGTGGTAAGAGGATAGGTTTTTGCCAGAATTTAGGGGAAAGTGGCAAAAAAGCAGGTTTATTAATACCCCTCTGATCATGCAGCGAGCGCCGGTGGGCAGGAAATCCTGGCAGGGCGTGCGAGCACGGTTGTGCCATTTCTGCTCATTGTTCGCTGCGGCTGACACCAGGCATAACCTGACCGGGGGTCAGCACAGAGAGCAGGGTGACCTTTCAGCAGAGAGGATTTATTTCACATTAGGGATGGAGCTGTTTCCCGGCATCACTGCAGTCCCACCAGCTGCAGGGATCTGGTCCCCGGGCTGATGCATCTTTCTCTGACTTGGCACTGTGCTCTGCTGCACTCGTCCAGAGCCAGTGTGACTGCATTAGCCTGCTGCTGAGACCAAGCTGATCAGCTCTGTATTCTACTAGAAGATATAAAAGGACAAGCTTTAGCCCTACAGCTCCCAAGAGTGCTCCAGCACTAAAATTCCATGGCAGACCCAGGTATTGGGACTTGAACCTCCAAAGTCTCAGTCCAGTGTTTGTATCACAATTCCTTTTTGTAAACCAGTATCAACACGTGGTTCTGTTTTGTCTATATCTGCCTCTTGAAGCCTATTGATTCCTTATATTCTTGCTTGAGAGAGTGCAGTGCAGAGCCACAGAGATGATGAAGGTAGTGGAGCATCCTGCTGAACATTCCCTGGAGCATTCCCTGCTGAGGAAAGGCTGAGAGAGCTGGGTCTCTTGATCTGGGAAAAAGGGAGCCAGAGGGGGGACCTCATGACTGTTGATCAATGTGGAAAGGTCGGGTGTCAGGAGGAAGGAGCCAAGCTCTGCTCAGGGGCACCCAATGCTAGGACAAGGGGCACTGGGTGTCAGCTGGAGCAGAGGAGGTTCCACATCAACAGGAGAAGAAACTTCTTCCCAGTGAGAGTGCCAAAGCCCTGGAAGGGGCTGCCCGGGGGATTTTGGTGTCTCCTTCTCTGGAGACATATCAAGACCCACCTGGACTGTTCCTGTGCCACTGGATCTAGGTGATCCTGCTGTGGCAGGGGGATTGGACTGGATGATCTTTTGAGGTCCCTTCCAATCCCTAATAGTCTGAGATTCAGCAAAATCCTCCTGGCAGCAGCAAACCCATGAGAACTGCTGTTGTTGTTGCCCTACATACCCCTGGGTGTTGACAGTTAAAACAGACTGGAGTTCTGGTGCTCAGATGTTAAAGATTCCGGAGAGGTTGCAAAGCCGTGGAGATGTAGGTTGAGGGACATAGATTAGTGGTGACCTGGAAGTGATGGGGGAACAGTTGGACTTGATGAGCTTAAAGGTCTTTTTCAGCAAAAATGATTCTGCAAGTCCATGATGCTGGGTACCACAGGGTGTTTGGGACACATGGAGATACCAGGCTGGTTTGTTGCAGCATCTGCACCGTGCCGGCACAAACACTGGAGGACAAGCAAAGGACTCCAAAGTATCTCCAGTGGCACTGAGTAGTTAGGCCTCCACATCATCCCTAAAGGATCAGATGAGATTTTAGTTCCTACAGGTAAATAGTCCTGAGATTGTAAAGGCTTGTTATGGTTTGCTTTTGTTTCTGTGAGTTGACTCCATAAAATTATATTTGTCTTTTTGTCATGGAGCAACCGAGAGTCTCAATCAGCAAGGGAAGATTCAAGAGGACCCTCTTTTCTGCAATACTCTCTCTTTGCTCTGTGTTTCACAAGAGTAGATTAATCAAAGGAAAGGAGTAAATTTGGGCCATGCAGGTTTGGTGTCTTCATCACTAGATGACACCAACAGAATGTGTGTTGTTAGGAACCGCTCCTAAAACACAGCATCAGCCTCTTGAGTTTCCAAAACAAAAAAGCCACTTCTGTCTCTCCTCCCACAGGGAGCTTTATAGTGCTCCTGTTCTTCTAGAGAAGACCATCTCTCATAGGTCCCACAAGCACTCCTTCCTTTCAAGCTTGGTAAACTTGACTCGTTATCTAGTTAACAGCAAAAAGAAACAGCTGAGCAGAAAGCAGATCCGCTTGTTGGGGTGGAAAAGACTATCCAGTTATACTGAGATACTACTTGTCACTGATTGTAAAGTGATTGCAGTGAAGGACTGAAAAGACCTTGTAGGTCTTCTGGTCCATCCTCCTGCTAGTTCGGTTTGATCACTATAGGTCATCCTGTATCAATTGGAACAGGCTGCTCAGGGGGGGAGTGGAGTCGCCATCCCTGGAGGGGTCCAAAAACAATTAGCTATAATCTGGAAGAACAGGGTTTAGAGGACAGGGTGGGGTTGGGTTGATGATTGGACTGGATGATCTTTGAGGTCTCTTCTAACCTTAATAATGATTCTATGATTTATCCAACAGAACCTAAGGATAGGATCCTTGTAGCTGGTCTCCAAAACAATGATGTCTACTGCTCGCTGTTGCACCTTTTGACGCAATGTTTTGGGGAAAAAGGGCGCAAAAATACTTGGCAGGGGCTCAAGTGGCAGCATACATCTTTCTGCAAGACTTGGGGATTCTTTATATGTGTTCTAGGGAACCAGTCAGCCACAAGAGCCTGGGTAGAATAGAATCAGTCATTTTGGTTGGAAGAGACCTCCAAGCTCATCCAGTCCAACCATCACCCACCCTGCCCACTAAACCCTGTTTCCCAGGGCTACATCTACTTGTTTGTTGAATGCTTCCAGGGCCAGTGACTCCTCCTCTCCCTGGACAGGAGACCACTCTGTCAGGGAAGGAATTCTTCCTGATGTCCAACCTAACCCTCCCAATCTCACAGCTTGAGACCAGTTCCTCTTGTCCTGTAGTCAGTGACTTGATAGAAAAGACCAACCCCAACTCTCTGGAAAGAAATGACGATTAATTTCTGAGGTAAATATGATGTCTTCATATTAAGATGAATGGTGGTGTTGCCAAATAACCCCTTCCTGTGGGCACACACCACTCCTCTGGAAGCATTGATGGGTTTTGGGGAGGGAGATATGAGGACTATTCCACGACGCGTGGAGGTCAGGAAAACAACATTTGTGGAGTCCTAGGAAATGAATGCCGGCAGGCAAGGAAGCAGGGCACAGGATGCACAGGATGTTCAAGGATGTTGTCACCTATCTGCAGCAGAAAACAAACTGTAAATTCAGGAAAAAATATTAAAAAAAAATATATAGCTTTTGGGATTAAGATAAATCTGGTAGTTCCTCTGCTTGGCTGCCTGCAGTGGTGACAGCTGCCAAAGAGGCTAGAAGTAGTGGAGGAAGCAGTGGCACAGAGGAATGTGGAATAAGCTGCCCAGAAAAAAGTGCCAGTTCCCTACCCTGCAACTCACAGGTTGCGATTTGAAAAAAATTAATTATTTTAGCCCTTAACATTTGTTTTCATTTTAAAACCCTGACGAGCGGAGGATTTCACTCACTGAAAATCCTTAGGTTTTTATTTATTTGTTTACTGTGCAATGTAATTTTGTATTATCCGCCTCCTGAGAGTAAGGTTTATCTTTTTAATCAGCTCGTTGTCATCCCTGTACAGGCAGAGAAATATGCCTTATTGTGAGCTCTGAGGAGAACCGAGCCGTGACCTCCGCTCTACCTATGCCTCAGTGAACTCCGCAGCTGATCCGCACGCCCCGAGAACTACCTTTTACCGACCTCAGAGCTGTTAACTTCATTTTCATAGCATCCAGACAGGAGTCTTTCTCCAGCTGGTCTGCTTTACCCTATTTCCAGCCATGAACTCATCTAAACATTCTTGTTCCTTTCTCAGCTGAATACTTGTTTTATCCTTCTCTCCCTGGCTAAAAGGAGATGCTGAACTGATCAAAAATGGTTTTGTCTTCTGTGGCCGGTAGTGTTGGTAGCAGGTTTTCTCCCGTGAATGGGCTGCATGCTGTTCAGCCACATTCTTATCACAGAATCATAGAATCATTAGGGATCAGAAGACACCTCAAAAGATCATCCAGTCCAATCCCCCTGCCACAGCAGGATCACTCAGACCAAGTCGCACAGGAGCACATCCAGATGGGTCTTGAACGTCTCCAGAGAAGGAGACTCCACAACCACCCTGGGCAGCCTGTTCCAGTGCTCCGGGACCCTCACTAAGAAGTGAAGAATTTCCTTCTGATATTGATATGGCACCTCCTGTGTTCCACCTTGCACCCGTTGCCCCTTGTCCTATCACTAGATGACCTTGAGAAGAGCCTGGCTCCATCCTCCAGACACCCACCCCTCACATATTCACAGACATGAATGAGGTCACCCCTCATGGCTTTGGAAACCATCATCATTCTTCTTATTGAGTTAATGAGTGGGTGAGTTGCTCTGTCCCAACAGCCTTGACTATAAAACTCACACAGTGCTTTATTTCATAGAATCATGGATTCATCAGGGATAGGAAGAGACCTCGAAAGTCCAATCCCCCTGCCACAGCAGGATCACCCAGACCAAGTCCAGGCTAGTTTCAAATGTCTCCAGAGAAGAAGACTTCACAAACTCTCCAGGCAGCCCCCTACCTCACTGGAAAGAAGTTGTAGAATCAGTTAGGGTTGGAAGGGACCCCAGGACCGTCCAGTTCCAAACCCCCTGCCAAGGGCAGGTACACCCCACCCTAGAGCAGGCTGGCCAGAGCCTCATCCAGCCCGGCCTTAAACACCTCCAGGGACAGGGCCCCAACCGCCTCCCTGGGCAACCCAGTCCAGGCTCTCCCCACTCTCACGGTGAAGAACTTCCTCCTCACATCATCTAAACCTCCCCATCTCCAGCTTTGTTCCACTCCCCCTAGTCCTGTCGCTACCTGAGATCCTAAAAAGCCCCTCCCCAGCTTTTTTCTAGCCCTCTTCAGATCCTGGAGGCCACAGTAAGGTCATCTCGGAGCATCCTCTTCTCCAGACTAAACAGCCCCAACTCTCAGCCTGGCCTCACAGGAGAGGTGCTCCAGCCCTCTGATCATCCTCGTGGCCCTCCTCTGGACTTGCTCCAGCACATCCACATCCTTCTTGTAGTAAAGGCTCCAGAGCTGGACACAGTACTCCAGGTGGGGTCTCACCAGAGCAGAGTAGAGGGGGAGAATCACCTCCCTCAACCTGCTGGCCACACTTCTCATTCAGCCCAGGATCTGGTTTGCCCTCTGGGCCACAACGGCACACTGCTGGCTCATGTTGAGCTTGTCTACAAGCACCCTCAGGTCCCTCTCCTCAGGGCTACTCTCCAGCAGTCACTGCCCAGCCTGTATCTGTGCTTAGGATTGACTTGCCTCAGATGCAGGACCTTACATTTGTTTTTGATAAGCCAAATGAGGTTGGCTTGTGCCCACCACTCCAGCCTGTCCAGGTCCCTCTGGATGGCATCCCTGCCCTCTGGCATGTCTGCTGCACCACACAGCTTGGTGTTGTCAGCAAACTCCCTGAGGGTGCACCCAGTGCCTCCGTCCATGTCACTGACAAAGATGTTGAACCAGACTGGTCCCAGGACTGATCTCTGGGGGACTCCGCTTGTCACTGGACTCCACTTGGACAGGGACCCATTTCAGTTGATCTTTAGGTCTGTGACACAGTGTGGATGACACAAGGCAGTTCCCCCTCACAGAGGTGCACTTACACGTGTGCTGCTTACTCTTCAGCACACAAAAGCTAAGGTTTCCATACTGAGTGTCAGACTGACAATGGGGTTCAGCGTAGTATTGGCACTGGGGTACATAACAGGGTTTAGAGGGTGGGGGGGAACGGGAAGACTTGATGTTCTTGGAGGTCTCTTCCAACTTTAATGATTGTATAAGGAGATTGGAATGTTTCCTTTCTACCAAGAAAAAGACCTAATCCTATATATGTTGGACAGCAGTGTAGGAGAAAGGGACCTGGGGGTCCTAGTGGCCAGCAGGATGACTCTGAGCCAGCAATGTGCTCTTGTGGCCAAGAGGGTCAACAGCATCCTAGGGGGGATGGGTCAGAAGGGGGATGGTTAGTAGATCGAGAGAGGTTCTTCTCCCCCTCTACTTTGCTCTAGTGAGACCACATCTGGAGTCTTGTGTCCAGTTCTGGGTCCCTCAGTTCAAGAAAGACACAGAGCTGCTGGAGGGTGCCCAGGGTAGAGCTACAAAGATAATGAAGGAAGTAGAGCACCTCCCTTATGAGGAAAGGCTGAGGGAGCTGGGTCTCTTGAGCTTGGAGAAGAGGAGGCTGAGGGGGGACCTTATTAATGTTGCTAAATATGTAGTATTGGACACATCTGCAGAGCCTCTCCAGAGTGTGTTCAGAGTCACTCTAGTCTGGTGTATGTGTAGTCGAAGATCTGAAGAAGTCGCAGAACATAATGTTTTGTATTTCTGAGACACAGAACTACAGCGCTGGCTCGTACTGGTTTTGATTGGAAGTGTCACATACATCACTGGTGACCAGTCCTGGCTGACACTGAGCATAATGTTGCACTAGATGACTTGCAGAGGTGATCTGCACTGATGTACTTCAGTGATTCTCCATTACTCAGTTCTGCTTTAGCACTCAAAGAAGCACTTAGGTTAGAAATGATGAACAAGGTATTTAATCCAAAGAGGGGGCATCCCTGGCACAGGCTGCCCAGAGAGGTGATGGAGGCCCCATCTCTCCACCCATTCATTGTCAGGCTGGATGGCACTCTGGGCAACCTGGTCTGCTGAGTGATGGGGTTGGACCAGATGACCACTGGAGCTTCGTTCCAATCCTGTGATTATGGAATCAAAAAACAGTTTTCAGTGGAAGAGACCTTCAGGATCATTGAGTCCAACCTTTTCCCAGCCCTATCAACACCACTATACCCTGTCTCCCAACACAACAGCTACCCTTCTCTTCAACACCTC
>VZRI01005093.1:153228-166395 GCA_013397515.1 Upupa epops | reverse complement strand
AAAGGACCTCAAAAGATCACCTAGTCCAATCCCCCTGCCACAGCAGGATCACCTAGACCAAGTCGCACAGGAACACAGCCAGACGGGTCTTGAGTATCTGCAGAGAAGGAGATTCCACAACCCCCCTGGGCATCCTGTTCTGATGCTGAACCTCTCCTGGTGCAGCTTAAGGCCATTTCCTCTCATCCTATCAGTCACCACTAAGGAGAGCAGACCAAACCCCAACTCTCTAGACCCTCATTTCAAGTAGTTGTAGAGAGCAAGACAGTCTCCCCTCTATGTCCTCTATTCAAGGCTAAACAGCGATTCTAATTATTGAAGATACGAGTAGGCTTTTTGGATGTTGTGGAAAGGTGAGTTTGTCTCAGAACATTCAATAACACTGGGGTTGTGGTTTATCACAGGCTGAGATGATGGTGACCATGAAGCCTACCTATATATCGGGGTGATTAATCCCACGTGCTCTTGCACAGATCTGAGCCCATCCAGAGCAGCATTTTTAATGTGGTAATTTCTTCAGAGATCCCAAAATTCCCTGAGCCAGATGATGAGCTTAAATTTGCTGAAGGACCTTAGAGCAGTACAGCAGTAGGGGTTTTTCCACAGGTGTTCTCCAGATGTTATTGAATAATAGGAAGGATGGGAGTACGGTCTGTGTCCTTCCTACTCCCCGCTTGCCCCTCCTTTGTTATTTATTCAGCAAAAAAGAAAAGGGTTTTGCCTAGATCGTCAGTTGGAGTCCACCACAACTTCGTTTTAAACTGTAAAGCAGTTCTCAAGTTCTCAAAACACACACACACCTCCCCATGATTTTCAACTTCATTATTTGCCAAGTGTGTGTTTAGAAGAGGGCAGAAGTAAAATGGCCATGACTCTTTTAAAACAGAGAAGAGGGGTTTCATGAAGCCTGAACACAACCAAGTCTTAGAAGAGTTTGTCTACGAAGTTAATTTCAAATGGGGATGTGAATCTCTATCTCAGCTGCTGCCCAGAGTTTCGGCTACAGGTTGTCTTGAAGCCCTACGACATGCCTGTGGTCTCTTTTTCATCTCCTGCACATATGGCCACATTTGCTAAAGGTTGAAAATCGTCTAGGATTCTCCCATCCAGGCTTTTTGAACACTGTTCACAGAATTTTTCTGGATGGAGAAGACCTTGAAGCTTGTTGAATCCAACTGTTATCCAAGCATCAGCAGGTCCCCACTAACCCCTGTCACTCACCCCTTGTCTCTGCAACCCCTCCGAGGACAGGGACTCCACCCCCTGCCCTAGGCAGCCTGAGCCTTACCTGCGGAACCCTTGCGGGGCAGAACTTATTCCTCATGGCCAACCTCAACCTCCCTTGGGAGAGCTTAAGGCCATTTCCTCTTGTCCTGTCGCTTGTTCCTGGGGAGAAACTGCTGAAGTTCTGGCAGTCATACAGAGCTAGAAGGTTTCCCCTGAGCTTCCTCTTCTCCAATTCAACCCCTTCAGTTCCCTCAATAACTGAGTAGCTGTGGCTCTGGAGAACAGGGTTTAGTGGGCAGGGTGGGGTTGAGTTGGTGGTTGGACTTAATGATCACGGAGGTCTCTTCCAAACTTAATTCTGTGACCCTGAAGATCTGGGTAAACATGTCCTGTAGGACCAGGACCAGAGCCAACATAGCCAGACTGTTCTTGGGGTTACACCTTTTCTACAGCCATCATTAAGGACAGGTCCTGCAGATGCATTCTTTTGCACAATCTCTTTCTTCCCCAGTGCAGGATGGAGTCAGTCCTCCTTCTCTGTTCCAGTTTATCCATACTTTGTTCCCTGTCACCAAGCACTGGGACATGTTATGGCAATATAGCAATGTTGTGGGTTGACCTTGGCTGGCTGTCAGTTGCCCGGCCACCCACTCTTGTCAACCTAGCAAGGAGACTACCCAGAAATTTACATCAGAGGAAAAATGTGGGAACTCCATGGGCTGCAGGGCACCACATGCCTCACCGTGGCCTTCATCAGGAGCAGGTCCTTCACTTCCTTCTGCACTGACTGTCTGCAGAACAGTTCTCACAGTCTCACTCCTCTCAGCTGCTGTTGTGTACTTTACTATTTCTTACATTTCTTGTCCTAGAGGTGCTGCCAACATCACTGATGGATTTGGCTTTGGCCAGCAGGAGGTCCATCTTGGAGACACAGCTCTATCAGTGTCCTGCTACAAAACCCTGGTCACACAAACCCAGTAAAGGAGATTATGCTACTTCCCACACTCTTCACAGAATCGCAGAATAGGAGACTGAGGGGCAACCTCATTCATGTCTATAAATCTGTGACGGGTGGGTGTCAGGAGGATGGAGCCAGGCTCTTCTCAAGTCATCTGGTGATAGGACAAGGGGCAAAGGGTGCAAGTTGGAACAGAGGAGGTTCCCTATCAATATCAGCAGGAAATTCTTCCCAGGGAGGGTCCCAGAGCATTGTAACAGGCTGCCCATGAGGGATGTGGAGTCTTCTTCTCTGGAGATGTTCAAGACCCATCTGGCTGTGTTCCTGTCTGTCTTGGTCTGCGTGATCCTGCTATGGCAGGGGGATTGGACTGGATGATCTTTCAAGATCGCTTCCAATCCCTAATGGAAAATACCTTCAAGATCATCTAGTCCAACCATGAACCCAACACTGCAAGACCTTAAGGTCTTGATTAATGTTTCTGTATCTTAATGAGGTGGTCTCACCCCATAGATGCTCTCTACATCTTGCTTTGACCACTCACTCCAAGTTATTTCTTTCCTCCCAAACAGCAGGAAGTAACAAACCTTGTGGAATCACAGAATCAGTGTGTTAGGGATTGGAAGGGACCTTGAAAGGTCATCCAGTCCAATCCACCTGCCACAGCAGGATCCTCTTAGATCTTAGGAAGAAAGACCTTGAGACATTAAGCAGGAGGAGATGGTCTGTCCATAATACTTCTGTCTTTTCCTGATAAATTGTATTGGCTATGCCACATCCTTGCTGAACAAACTGAATTTCTTTTTGCCAGAGTGGCTTCAGCGATGGGATCCATGTAACAAAACCCTGCAAAAAGCTGATACAGGATTCAAGGGTTTTAATCAAATTAATATGGGGTGGGGGGTAGAGGTGGTGTTAGAATGGTTGTTTTCATCTCAAGGTCATGTTTGATAGCAATTTATTGCAAACCTTGATGAAAAATGTAGGACTAATCTGTATCATGACGTAGGGAAAGTTTAACCAAAGAAAAGTTTAACCAAAGGAAATGAAGTCTTTTTAACGAGATCCAAACCTCCAAAACCAAGCAGTGCTGCAGATGTTGAACCCCTTAATCCTTGATTTAAAACACATCAAACTAATGGTGTTGGCTAATAATTGATTAACATGGCATCAAGGAGCATTTAAACAAAGGGCACATCGAGGTCATGTTTTGAGGGTTTGTTTTTCTCACCCCACCCTCCAGTGTAGACATCATAGGTTGTGTGCTCTATAGGAGATGTATGTTATCCTCAAGATCTTCAGTTATCTGTGGAATTTCTCTTTAGTTATTGTTCACTCTGTAATCTCTATAAGACCCCCAATGTTTGGCCTGTGCCACCCGAGTTAGAAGATTTGCTCCCAATTTTCCAGTTAGGTCAACCAAAAAAATTAAGATATGATAAAGGGTCAGTGGAAGAAATTCATATCAAAACAACTGCTCACCATGTCATTATGACAGCCTGCTGTAACAAATGTGCTTCTGTTTTAACTTATGACAATTAATTGCGAAAAGTAATTTAATCTGACAGTGGCAAGATGTTGAAAGAGTGGCGAAGATGTCATAAAAGCGACCTTTCTGCCCATGTGCAACCAAAAGCCATTTTTAACAAGGAGCCTCAAAAACAGTAGAACTTCTTTTGTACTTTGTTAATTAGTTATTGATTTGAAACAATGCTCTGCCAAATATTGTCAGATTAGCTAGACACCAGCAAGGTCACGGTGTGACAGTCTAGTCCTGATAATCTTATGGTATATAAGAACTCTCTTCTTTTTTTTTTCCCCTTCTTTCCCTTGAACCTTTTGTTCTGATATCCTGAGAATTGCATTTCCTGGCTTTAGCATTTGTGCTGATTTAAAATACAGCCAAGCTGTCTGTTATGGAGTTGGATGTTTTGAGTTGTTAGAAAAAAAAAAGGAAAGCCACAACCCAACAGTGCGTTAGAAGAAAATTGCCAGTGATCTAATGTCTAATGATCGTTGATGGCGGTGATGTGCCAACGCCTTCACTAATCCCAGCAGAGAAGAGACAGCTTTTGTGAATTGGTCAACGCGAGGTTGTCCCAGAGGTAAACACCAGCAAGTCCTGAGGTTGTTAAGTGACTCGTTGGGTCTAAAGGTCGTTTCCAAACTGACAAAAAAATCGGGGATTTAGTTTGAAAAAGAGGAGGCTGAAGGGAGGCTTCTTCACTCTCTACAACTACCTGAAAGGATGTTGTAGAAAGATGGATGCTGGTCTCTTCACGCAAGTCATTAGTAACAGAGCAAGAGGGACTAGCCTCAAGCTGCACCAGGGAGGGTTAGGCTGGACAGTAGGAAACATTCATTCACAGAAAAAGTAGTTAGGGATTGGAACAGGCTGCTCAGGGAGGAGGCTGAGCCACTATCCCTGGAGGTGTTTAAATATTGTTTAGATGTGGTGCTTAGAGATCTGCTCCAGTGGTGGCCTTGGCAGGGCAGGGTTTGTGGTTGTACTTGATGATCCCAAGGATCTTTTCCAACCTGAATGATTCTGCAGTCTGGGTGGGAAAACGGAGGATCAGAATTAAGGCTCAAGTAACTCAACGTTCAACTTCTAAACGGTTGAAAGGAGAACCAACAGAAAATGCAAATCTGAATTTCAGATTGTGTTTGTCATCTGTTTGAGCAATTATTTTATAAGCTAATGGCAGTTGCTTCAAATGCAATTAATTACAGCTCGCTACGTATTAAGGCACTTCAGCAAGTCTTTACAGCCGTGCGTTAAATAAATAATATATCGGTTTACTTAAAGCACGGGGCACTCTGCTGCCTTTATTGGGAGAAATCAAATAGCTTTGAGCCTGTTAAATCTTTCTTTCACTTCAATAACTGCTCTTGAATGTATGTAATAAATACAGACAGAGACGTCAAGAACGAAAACACCAGGCAAAGCCTTTCCATTCCGTTTAACTTGTATGAGAGATATAAACTCGGTACCAGAGACTTCGCAGTGGGGCTTTGTTCTGAAACCGTAGCTGTTAATGAAAATACAAAGTTATTGTTTCACTTAAATGTGTTGAAGTTTGTCAGATTCATTGTTTCCTGTGGTGGGGAAATCTGCATTTTTCTTGGCCAAAATGCTATTTTTCTTTCAATATCGTGGTTTAAAAAAAAAATAATAAAATACAAGATGTCTGTTTCTCATTAAAACATAGAAACGTGGAGAGAACTGGAAAATGAAATAGTCTTTAGGTACTTCAGGAAATAAAAAATAGTCCTTCTGCATTACTTCTCTTAGGGGTTTCTGAACATTTCGGAGGCCTTAATATTAAAAAAAATGTTTTTCACAGAATCACAGAACAATCCTGGTTGGACAGGACCTCTCAGATCCCCGAGTCCAACCATCCCCACCCCAACAAAACCCTGAGAGACTGACAAACACAACCTGACCCTCTCCCTGCTGCCACTTGAGCAGGGCTGGGAGCACCATGGCTACACGGTTCTTCAACACCTCCAGGCATGGGGACTCCACCACCTCTCTGGGAAGGCCCTGCCAGTGCCCAACCACTCTGTCTGCAAAGAATCTCTGCCTCAGATCCAATCTAACCCTCCCCTGCCTCAACTGCAGACCAGTGGCCCTGCTTCTGTCAGCAGGCACCAAGGAGAGGAGGCCAACAGCCACCCCTCCACAACCTCCCTTTGGGGAGTTGGAGAGGGCAAGGAGGTTCCCCCTCTTTTACAAACTCACCCTGCCAGGCTCCCTCAGCCCGTTTGTTGTTTAGGAAGGTGCATGTGGTCTTTGAAAGAACTGACTGTGTCTTTTTGAGGATAATTCTTGTTTTGTAAAAAAAGTAGGGTATTAATTATCATTTCCTTGTCCCCCACCACAATTATTGTATTAATTACCACAAACGTTTCAGGTAGAAAGAACAGAGGCAAAAATACAACAGGATGGTTTGTTTTAGAAATGCCCTTTTGTTCCCATCATTCCATCACACAAAAGGACATCTTTGGTGACATCCATTACATTACGCAGGAAAATGTCATGGGCAATAATTTTGATCCCTGAGATCCCTTTGGAAAGAAAAATGCATGGGAGATGTAGGGATGGATGCCAGTGGCATTGTACCCAGTCTTTGGGAAATTTAACCAACTGTATGTGATGTAAGTCCACCTGCAGAGGAAGGATGGAAAATACCATTTCTGGAGCTTCATGGCTTCGACATTTTCATGTCAACTTCTCAGGTTTTTATCTAGAGGCATGGTACAACCATGTAGAGAGAACACCAGGCCTTGGCATAGGCTGCCCAGGGAGGGGCTTGAATCGCCATCCCTGGCCATATTTGACAGTTAGGGAGATGTGGAGCTCACAGAAAGGGTTTAGCAGTAGGTTGGGACAGCTGGGGTCAGGGTTGGATTTGATGAGCTTGAAAGACTTTTGCAACCTAAAGGATTCTCTGGAAGGTCCAAGGAGCTGCTGTTAACACTTCTGGTCGGACAAGCTTCCCCATGCAGGATTTCAAGCTGTTTGCCAGAAGATGCTGCTTCACATCCAGGCTTCCTTCACCTGGAATCCTTCAAGTTTTGTGGAAAAAATAAACAGATTTTTAAAAAAGCAGAAATCCTAAAGTCTGTCAAGAGAGCTAAAAGGGAAATCGCGCTTCTCTGAAGTAAAACTTCCTCTGATTCATTTCCCTCCTTCCTCCCATTCTCTTCTCCTGCAACCCTTTCCTCTCGGTGAGTCAGCAATGTTCTTGTCCCCACTCTAAAAAAGACGAATGTCATATTTGTGTTTATTTATACGTCTCACAGCTTCAATAATTAGCTGAGGTGACTCCTGCTGTTTCTGTCCATTCTTAAACAAAATAAGCTAAAAGGCTGCTGCAGTTATTCCAAGGCGAGATGTGTTTTGAAGGAAGACTTTTAACTCTTTACCCTCCAGCTCCATGAAAAGCAACTGTACACTAAAAATCCAACCCCAGACAGTCTTTTAAAGTCCCAATCCCCAAGGTTTTGCTGGAGATGATAATTAAGAGCCACGAAGAAGCTGGTCTTGTCTGCGATTTTCTTCTTTTCAATGTCGTTTCCTGCTCTTTAGCAGAAGAGATTTTGATGGTGATGACATGACACGCTAGACTCCAGCAGAAGCAGTAACAGGAAAATCCAGACTGGAACAACAGCCTGACAAAGTTGTCTTACCCCGGCTGACAAGCAGATACAGGGAGGTGATGCTGTAGTAACTTATGAGACTTAATTAATTTATCCTGAGATCTGGATTTTACTTCTCAAACATCAAACCCCCTTCAAGTTACCAAGTGCCTCGAATTTGCTAATAAAAAGCTGAAGGAACATGGAAGGCACTAGAACAGAGCAAACTCATCGTGAGTAAGTGCTGTGTGGAGTCATAGATTGAACAACCACAGATAAACTTCATTGCTCTCTTGGTTTGTTCTCATGCAGGTCTGCAGTCAAATGCAACCTGCCCGACTTCCAGTTCGAATGCAGACATAAGGAAAACACCAGAATTTTAACAAAAACCCCTCGTTTATTGATGTTAACATCAGTGAGCGCCTGAAGGCCTCCATCAAAAACCTACCGCTACCAAAATTGAAATATAGCGTGAGGTCAGCAATGCATTAATGCATCTGAGATCATGAGCACCTCTGAGGGTGCCGACAGCTTTGCTGTGTGGTTTCAGGCCATTGTTTGCCAGTTGAAATATTATAAATGAGGGACTGGGAACAGGTCCTGTGGCTGAGAAGGTGGAAAGAGGGGTTTGATTTCCAGGGTCAGCTTGTTCCTCACTGAGCAGAGCACTTTGGAACCAGAGTAGAGAGGGGTTTTGCATTTTTTTAAAGCAAAGGTAGCTCTAGGTTGTGGTAAGGAGCTGCATTAGTTCAGGGTTTTGCTGGGAAAACTCTTCTGGCTTGGAGTTGCTTCATTTTTCCTCATGTGCAACAAAACTGGATGTAAAGGAGAAAAGATGCTCCCTCCTCCTGACCTGGGGGAGTTGGGTCTGAGCTCCCTCTGCTCCCACGTAAATAACATAGCTCTGAGTTTTATTTCCTGGCCACTATCACCAGGGAAAGCCCAGCTTGAGTCTGAAGTGGGAAAAGTGGGACAGGATCCAAAGATTGTCTTGGATGGTAATTGAAGTGGGAGCTGGGGAGAGCAGGGTCCCCAGGGAGGAGCAGAACACAAAATGTAAGAAAAACCCAACCTGCCCAATCACTGTCAGTCCCATTTCAGCTAAAACTTGCAGTTTTAAACCCCATCTCAGCAGCTGTGCCATAGCAAAGTGCGGGTATCACCCCTACCTCCAAAGCCTCCCATCACTGCGATCACCTTTGCACTGCTGGAGACAATTTAAATCCTGTCTTGGTCTGTCAGACCTTTTTTTGTTTGTTGGCTTTACATCTTTTATTTGGCTGTTAGATGTGCCAGATACTGCGTGCACCGCACCACTCATCTCCAGTACAAGGATCAGGTTTGGGCACCTCAGTACAAGAAGGACATTGAGGGGCTGGAGCGAGTGCTGAGAAGGGCAGCAAAGCTGGTGAAGGGTCTAGAGAACAGAGCTGATGAGGAGAGGCTGAGTGAACTAGAGTTGCTTAGTCTGGAGAAAAAGAGGTTGAGGGGGGACCTTCTTGCTGTCTGCACCTGCCTGACAGGAGGGCGTAGAGAGGTGGGAGCAGATAGAACACCAGTGATAGAACAAGAGGAAACAGCCTCAAGTGCCAGGGAAGGGTTAGACTGGACATCAGGAGAAACCTCTTCCCTGACAGAGTGGTCAAGAGTTGAAACAGTTTCCCAGGGAGCTGAGGAGTCACTGTCCCTGGAGAGGTTCAAACGATGAGTAGCTGCAGCCCTGGGAAACAGGGTTTAGTGGACAGGGTGGAGTTGGGTTGATAGCTGGACTGGATGAGCTTGGAGGTCTCTTCCAATCTTAATGATTCTGATGTTTATTATCTTAGTGAGTTGAGATTGCCTGCTTTCTTGGTAAATAGTTGGGGTTCTGGAGGTGGAACCACTCCCAGCATAATGCAAAGTGCAGTATCTATCTCTTCTGGTCTTTCTTCCTGACTATATACATAAAGCATCTTATTACTGGGGTTTGGTGTGCAGTATTGGGAGCGCTCCCGTAGCAGGCTCATCTCACAGATAAAATAGGCACAAGAAAGTACACCATGCCATGTCAAACAGCTCTGATATTAAGATCAAGATCCATAATATGAGAAACACAACCCTAAAACACATGGCCATATTGCTTTCTGGAGACGTGAGCCCACAAAAAATCCTGCCTGTGCTTGTATCTGCAACTCACAGATGACCAATCTGACCAGTGATGGTAGGTGGTCGCTCATCATGAATCAAACCAGCTGCTGCCAGTGCCAGGGTATGAGTCTCCTTTGCATCTTTGTGCTTTTTAAATGGCACTGAGTATTTATTCAGTATTTTTATTTCCCCAGACACTGCTGGGGAATACCTGGATGAGACTGGAGTTTTTGTAACCAAAGACAGTTGGTTTAATCCATGCTAAGGTCATAAGTAAGGAAAAACATCATGTGGCTGCTGGATGGCTTTCTCACCAATAAAGATTTCCATTAATTTCAGTGTTGGACCTCTGCATATTCAACACTCTGTGTTGCTATAGAGCTGCTGGTGACCATGAACCCCCTCTGCCACCTACTCAGCCTATCAAACTCTGATGGGGTTTGTTGTTTAATTTGGTGAAGTATGTAAACAAAATTCATGCAGAGTCAGTAGGAGGAGGAGAGAAGTTTGTGCTCTATTTAAACTTTCGAGGGTAGGGCATCACTTGATGTTGCCTCTTGTCTTCTCTCAACATACTTCTCTTCCTCACAGTAACTAAAATAATTCCCTTGACCTAAGTCTCAGTCTTCATTCTCTCTCCCCTACCAGGACCTGCTAAGCTGAGTTTTGGATTCATGTTGACAGATCAAAGATTTACTGCAGATTTGCCTCCCCTGGCAGTTTTGCTCGTGGGTCTTTTTCCCTGGTCATGGCTGTGTTGCTGCTGAGCTCATCTTGATGATGTTCCTCATCTGCTCCTTTGTCTATCACAGAAACTCCTACTAGTCTGGGTTGGAAGGAAGCTCAGAGCTCACTCAGTGCCAACTCCCTGCCAGGGACAGCAACACCTCTTACCAGACCAGGCTGCCTACAGCCCTGTCTGGCCTGCCCTTGGGCACTGACATGGATGATGGAGCAGCTACAACTTCCCTGGGCAACCTGTTCCAGGGCCTCAGCCCCCACACAGGGAGGGATTTCTGCCTCAGATCTCAGCTCAGTCTCTGGTCTCTGAGCTTGAACCCACCTTGCTTATCCTAGCACCAGAGTCCTTCAGAGAAAGTCCCTCTCCAACTTTTCTGTAGCCCCCTTCAGGGACTGGAAGCTGCTCAAAGGTCCCCCTGGAGCCTTCTCGTCTCCAGGCTGAACAGCCTGACTCCCTCAGCCTGAGGAGCAGAGGTCTGTGATCATGCTTGTGGTCTGCTCTCACCAGTCTTCTCCTGGAGATCACAGAATCACAGGATCTCTTGGGTTGTAAGAGATCTTTGAGATCATCAGGTGCAGTCCTTGATCCAGCATTGCCAGTTCATCACTATGTTGGATCCCTCCCTATGAGCAGGACCTTTGCTTTTGTGTACAGCTCATCCCACTGCCTCCCTGAACCTTGGGGTAGGAGGACATTAGCAATTCCCCCAATGCTCCTTAAAAATCATTTAACTAAAACCACAGCCAGAGGAATCAGCAGGACATTTCAGTAACAGTAGGAATTGTGCTTTACCTAGTGGCACTAGTCTGTGTGACAGAGGTATGGAGATATGAGGAGGTGAGTTGACACTTGCAAAGCAGTTAAATAACTGCTTTTTGAGAGAGGATAGTGATGGGATGAACTTCTGCATTTGTGTAAAACAAGACTCTGGTGCTAGGACAAGGGGTCTGGGTTCAAGCTCAGGGAGGAGAGATTGAGCTGAGATCTGAGGCAGAAATCCCTCCCTGTGAGGGTGCTGAGGCCCTGAAACAGGTTGTCCAGGGAGGCTGTGGCTGCTCCATCACCCCTTGGCAGTGGTGAAGGCCAGGTTGGATGGAGCTGTGGGCACTCTGGTGTAGTGAGAGGTGTCACTATCCCTGGCAGGGCGTTGGCACTGAGTGAGCTCTGAGCTCCCTTCCAACCCAATCCAGTGTGATATTCTCCCTCTCCCTGCTTCCCAGCCCATGTGCAGTTCTGTTCTCCCCTCTTTAACGCATGTTCTGTACTTATTTACAGTAGCTCATCGAGCTAGAAGGAGAAATTGTTTTGCTATGATAAGGAGCAATTATAGAAACCACCTTCAAGTAAATTGTTGAAGAGCTATTCAGTTGCACGGCATATTTCCCCATTTGTATGCATTTCACTTTTCACTTGTCGCCAAAAAAAAATGTTATTCCAACTCCTTGATTTTTAAAAAAAAAACCCCACCACAAAATAGAAGGAACGAGCTGTCATCGAAGCTTAAAACTAATTTGATTTTCTTGATTTGATTTTCTTTGAGTTTCGATGAATGAGAAGTCTTAAGATCTGAGCTGCTCTGCCTCACTAAAGTCTACAGGAGCTCAAATCCTCCCAGCTCTTGACCCATCTGTAAGTTTCTAGCAACAGGTGACTTTAAAAACAAACAAACAAAAAAGAACAAAATGTATTTTCAAAAAAAAAGAGTAAAATTTGGCTTTGAAACAGGAAATATGTGAACCTGTCGCAGTAAGCATTCTCAAAGGGCAAGCTGCTTTGCAGGAGCTAATTAACCTTAGGAAATAATTACACAAATATGCAAATGTTGTTTAGATAATTCCATGTGTTATCAACTCAGGTAGTCCATCATAACTGCAGACCTTGCAACGTCTAGGTGTTAGAATCTGGTGTAGTTGATAAGGTGTTCGGGTTGCCGCACGACTTCGGCGTGGTATTTAGCAATTAATGGCTGTGATATTACATTAGTAAATCCAACCCGGGGTTTTGAATGCGACAGGACGTAACGCGCCTTATTCGGCGTGCGAGCTCCGCTTATCTGCTCAACCCTAATGGCTCCAGCCGCTTAAAACGTGATGGTGCTTTCAGCTTCTGGCACTGGCAGGATTGGTAAGGAGAAAAATGACTGAATGAAATCTCCAGCCTCCTTCCTCCACCTTTTGTTTTTTGCCTGAGCATCATTCTTTGAGTTTTCAGGGGCTTTGTGACAGTTTCCAGAGTGGAAACTGGGTTGTCTCAAAGCAAAACCTTGTTGGAACAAGAGGAGGAGCAGCTCTTCATATAACTGTGTCTCTTCTAGTGTTGTATAGACCACAGACCAATGCCACAAGAACCCCTAGCAGAGCTACAGACTGGGAGAGGAGTGGCTAGACAGCAGCCTGGCAGACAGGAGCCTGGTAGGACTGGGTGACAACCAGTTGAACAGGAGCCAGCAGAGTACCCAGGCGGCACCAAAGACCAAAGGCATCCTGGCTTGGATCAGCACTGGTGTGGCCAGCAGGACTAGGGATGTCATTCTCCCCCTGGGCTGGGCACTGGAGAGGCCTCCCCTGGAGTAATGTGTGCAGCTCTGGACCCCTCACTTCCAGAAAGAGATTGAGGGGCTGGAGCAGGTGCAGAAGAGCAACAAGGTTTTCTAAGTCATGAGGATCAGGAGAGGTGCCTAGGGACTGGAGGTTAGCAAATGTCACTCCAATCTTCAAGAAAGGTGGACCCAGGTAACTATAGACCAGTCAGCCTCACCTCCATCCCAGGAAAGGTGGTGGAAAAACTTGTACTGGAAACTGTCTGTCGGCACATCAGGGACAAGAGGGTCTTTAGGGACAGTCAGGATGGCTTCACCAAGGGGAAGTCATGCTTGACCAACCTGAGAGCCTTTGATGAGGGCATAACCAGGTGGATAGATGATGGCAGAGCAGTGGATGTGATCTATCTTGACTTCAGGAAGGCACTG
>VZRI01005093.1:122890-152287 GCA_013397515.1 Upupa epops | reverse complement strand
CCAACTTCCTGAAGGGAGGTTGGGGTCAGGTGGGGGTCAGGCTTTTCTCCCAGGCACCCAGCACCAGAACAAGAGGGCAGGGCCTGAGGCTGCCATGAGAGGATCAGGCTGGATATTAGGAAGCCCTTCCTCACAAAAAGGGTGCTCAGAGCCTGGCCTGGACTGCCCATGGAGGTAATAAAGTCAACATTTCTGGAGGTGTTGGAACTTTAGTGGCCCTTAGTGCCCTTGTCTACCTGATGTGGTAATGTCAAGTCTTAGGCTGGGCTGGCGCAGCTCAGAGGTCTTTTCCAGCCTCAACCATTCTGTAATCATGGGATGTTGTTCTTGGTGTAACAAGAACCCCTAGAACCCAGCTTATCTTCAGGCTGGAGCATCTCAGGACATCCCTAACCCACACCAGAACCCCAGTCAAGGTTGAGCAGTTCGGTGATGAGCAACCTGTCCCCTACCAAAAGCTGCTGCTGGTTGTGGCCCAGGGATGTGAAATGGCTTCACATGTGTGAGAAACACTAATTTAATAATCATCATATTGTTTTCAGGGACTGCTCTATTAAACAGCTCAATTAATCTGATACTAAAACTAAAAACTCCGAATTAACCCTTTGTGATCCCTTTTTAGCTAGTTACAATTTTGGTTTAAAAACTGAGGCATTAGAGGTGGTGAGAAGTTTCTGGTTTTAGAATACTAGGGGAAAAGAATTCAAAACCTTTTATCTCCAGGAAAAGGAGTAAGATCTTGAATCTATCTGTGAATCGTCATCTCTTCCACAGTAAATAAAATCTCATTATGTTTGCTCATTCTTGGTGTTCATTTCCCAACAAGAACATCAGATGCTCAAATCCTGATGCTTTCTGCGGTGTTGGTGTCAAAGAAGGTAACTTCACTCTGCCTTAATCAGTGGAAAGAGCTTGCCTGACTAACCTGATCTCCTTTTATGATCAAGTGACTCGACTGGTCGATGAGAGGAAGGCTGTGGACGTGGTTTACCTAGATTTCAGTAAGGTGTTTGACACAGTCTCCCATGATATACTTTAGTCTTGACATTAGGAAGAGGTTTTTTACAGAAAGAGTGATCCTGTTTTGGAACGGGCTGCCCACAGAGGTGGTTGGGTCACTGTCTCTGGAGGTGTTCAGGGTTAGGCTGGATGAAGTGCTGAGTGGCGTGATCTAGATGTCATATGTTTATGGTTAATCGGTTGGTTTTAGGTTGGACTGGATGATCTTGAAGGTCTTTTCCAGCCTCATCAGTACTGTGATACTGTGAAGTACAATAGTTATGAGGAACAGGGCATAGATGCCATTTAGTCACATAATTAGTGAATTACAAGTGAAACCTTACTAACAGAGTTCTGTTCAATGCATAGAGCCCAGACGAAGGCTGGACCCTCTGTGTTCAGAGCATCTGCCTGAGCACAGTGGAATTGCAGTGCAGGGGGTACCTGATCTGCAGAACTATGATAATCCCCCCTCTTTTTGTTGCTTCTTTGCATTGGTTAAGCATCAAACAGAGGCATTTCCACATAGCATCATGCTTCATTGTGTTTATTGTGGGGAAGCAGAAAGGGGTGGAGACCCACAGCTTTGACATCTTCAGAGAGTCTGACCGCCTTTTTAGATGCAGAATGGGCAGTTACAGGTGAACAGCTTTGAGTATCTGGAAGTTTAGCTTCTCCAGCATCATCCGTCTCCATCCATTTTACAAGTGAGAACACATTCTGCCTCAGCTGCCTTCTGAGATGTGTGGTATGGTTTCTCCTTCCTTCCTTTCAGTACAATCACAGAATCCCACGTTGGAATGGGCTTCAAATATCTTCTTGTCCATTCTTCCTTGGCAAAGCACAAGCTGGTCCAGCCCTGTTCAGCCAAATCCTAAAAGTGTTGAATGTTGGAGATTTCACCACTTCCCAGCAGAAAATCATTATTCTAATGGTCAATTTTCCTTGTTATGAAAGACAAGGAGGTGGTTGGATCACCATCTCTGGAGGTGTTTAAGATTAGGCTGGATGAGGTGCTGAGTGGCATGAGCTAGATGTCAGATGTTAGGGTTACTTGGTTGGTTTTAGGTTGGACTGGGGGATCTTGAAGGTCTCTTCCAGCCTCATCATTACTGTGATACTGTGATCATGAGGAAACCATCCATACCCTATGGTCACTGGTTACCATTGCAGCACCCAGATGCAATGTTTAGACTCAGCACTGGTTCATTCTCCATCCCAGTTGTTTAAAACAGGGACTTGTTACAAGGGGGGAAAACTAAGCAGAGTTCTGTCTTCAGAGCATCTCTTCTGAACATACCCAACTCCTCCAAACTCCTTCTCACACATATGTGCTTTCCCTACCTTGTTTAGGATCTAGCACAGTCTATGTGGCAGCAGAGTTTATCCTGATGATATTATTTGGCTTTTGTTTTTTCATTAGCAACCAAGGGAACTGCAGTTACAGTCTGTATCTAACTCATTCGAGCTCGTTTCTCTCTGCTTTTATAAAATCCTTTAGTCTTTGTACTCTGAGACTGTGCAGTTAATGACATGGTTTGCAAGAGCACTGGTTGTGCTTTAATTGGTGGAAGCTTCTTCAGGCTGAGCTTCTCAATCCTCCAGAAGCTTATTGCCACTGACTTAGTCTTGTGGAAACCCTGAAATCACCGTTGGCATTGTCCGGCAGCCAGAAGAGTACTAAGTTCATAACAAAGGAATAAAACAACCACAAAAAAAACCCCTCTTCAGCCAGAATGTTAAACAGCAATTGATGTTAGGCAGATTAATGATAAATTTATTGATTAATAGCAAATAGCTCCAGCATATTCAACTAACACAAACACTTTAGATAAGCTAATAATTTAAAAACTCCCCCAGTGTTTTAAATTGCTTTTTCCTTACATAACATAATGAAAGGACATCGCTTTTCCTTGAGAAAGTCCAGTTCAAATTGTTCTTCAGCTTCATTTTAATAACCAGGTCTGTCAATCACATATCCTTTATGAAATTTCCTTTGAAAAACTTTCCTCATAGAGGAGTCTTTACCTCATTTGCCTCTCTCTACAGTCAAATTTCAAAACAGGGTTGGGAGAAAATAAGCCCCTTTTTCTTGCCGAGGTAGTTTACGGTAGTTGGTATGTTATTAGTTAAAACTGTGTTCTGCCATTGTCAATCAAGAGCAGAATCTGTCCAGGATTAAAGAGGAGAAATAGAAATAGAATCATAGAATCTTTAGGGATCAGAAGGGACCTCAAAGGATCATCTAGCCCAATCCCCCTGCCACAGCAGGATCACCCAGATCAAGTTGCACAGGAACACATCCAGGCGGGTCTGGGACATCTCCAGAGGAGACTTCACAACCCCCCTGGGCAGCCTGTTCCAGTGCTCTGTTACCCTCCCTGTGAAGAAGGTCCTTCTGATATTGATATGGAACCTCCTATCAGTGCTTTTTGAAAACAATTGATAAATATATTTTAATCTTTACTATCTTAGAGAAAAAAACCCCCACATCTAGAAGCACATAATTGTTTAAAAGCTTTGGGTCCACATCCATGACGATTTGTTGTCATCTCACTCTTACTTAGCCATGAAAATAGAAGTAAAAGCTTAAATCCAACATATTATTTAGTTGTCTCTCTTCCAGTTGATTTTAGATGCTTGTAAGAGCTAAAGTTCACGAAACTTGAGTTGCAGAGTGCGACTGAAACCTGAATCACATCAGTCTTCCTGGTAAAGTTACAGTCATTAATATGATGCCTTTAGCCTATTCTGATTGCCAATGGCTTTTGCTGATTTGAGCTTTAATTTCCTTGAGGAAATGGGGTGTCTGTGTTCTCCCAGGGGTATGAGGTTGTTGGTGGAGCAGAGCAATGGGGGAAAAGACAAAAAATTTAGGGGATTGTGTGATCTTGGATGATCAGCTCTTTCTGGCACAAAAGAGCCTGGAAAGTGCATACCAATGGCATCTTGGCTTGGATCAGCACTAGTGTGGTCAGCAGGACTGAGGACATCATTCCCCCCCTGTCCTGGGCACTGGGGAGGCCTCCCTTCGAGTCCTAGGGGCAGCCCTGTGCCCCTCACTTGAAGAAAGAGATTGAGGGGCTGGAGGAGCTCCAGAGGAGCAGTGAGGCTGTGGAAGGGACTGGAGTGTTATGAAGTCTTGTGAAGAGAAGCTGAGGGAGCTGGGGGTATTAGCCTGGAGAAAAGAAGACTCAGGGGGAACATTGTCCCTCTCTCCAACTCCCTGAAGGGACCTTGTAGTCAGGTGGCGATTGGACTCTTCTCCCAGGCACCCAGTGCCACGACAAGAGGGTAGGGCCTGAAGCTGCCAGGGGAGGGCTAGGTTGGATGTTAGAAAGCCCTTCCTCACGGAAAGGGTGCTCAGATCTTGGAATGGACTGCCCAGGGCAGTGGGGGAGTCAGTGTGTCCCTGGAGGTGTTGAAGGACAGCCTGGCTGTGGCCCTGAGTGCCGCTGGGGTGATGGCAGGTGCTGGGCTGGATGAGCTCAGAGGGATTTTCCAGCCACAGTCATTCTGGGATTCTGTGATGTGGAGAGGCTGTGAAATAAATGAAATGCAGAAAGGGATGTGGCTTTGCGAGAACTTCTAAGTTAAGGGTGGGAGTCCACAACCTTCATGTGCGCTAAAATTGGTGTCAGTCACTCCAGTGAGTCTTGTGTTGACTACTGTACACCAAATAGTCATCTATACTGAGGAAAAGCCCTCCCCTAACTGCCAGAGACTCCAAAGCAATGACTTATCTGTAAGTCAAGAGATCTTTTACCAAGAGGTGTAGAGAGATGGGGGTTGGTCTCTTCTCACAAGTCACTAGTGATAGGACACTAGGAAACAGCCTCAAGTTATGCTGGGGAGGGTTAGGCTGGACATCTGGAGCAATCTCTTCTCTGAAAGAGTGGTCAGGGGGTGGAACAGGCTGCCTGGGGTCGGGGGGATTTGCCGTTCCTGGAGGAGTTACAAAAATGAGGGTTTAGTGGGCAGGGTTGGGTTGGTGGTTGATGGTTGGACTGGATGAGCTTGGAGGTCTCTTCCAACCTGAATGATTCTGTGATCCCTGTTGTGTCTTACGGTCTGCAATTGCAGAAACAGCATTTTTAAAAGAGAAGTTGCAAATACCATAATTGTAATCTTTGGCAGATTTCTGTTGGCCCGAGATACAAACAAAAAAAACCCCCACCAAACCAGTAAAGACTGAAATTATATTTATATTGTTCCTACTTGTTTTTATTTGTTTTATCCGAATAAGCCTTAACTACTTTAAACAAACCATCAGCGAACAAACATTTGACAAAGAGTTGTCAAAATAAAGAAAATCAGAGCAGTGGCTCGTAATTTCTCTGAATGCCTCTGTTTAGCTGAATTGCCATCATGGTATTTAGACGAAATTTTGCAGATGCATAATTTTTGTTGTATTTATTAAAATAAGACAGAACGAAGCAAAAGTTTTACTGCCTTTAAATCGCAATTGTAAATTTCTTTCATTTAGACAAAAGAATCTGTTCTCTCCCTTTCTGGTTTTTTTCTTTTAACTATAATCATTTGAGGTTTGTTTTTAACAAAACATTTTAACGCTTAGGAACAGGCTGCTTTTAGATAGAATTGCCAGTTTTTAGAAGGTAATTGTCACAAACGTCATTTCTTTCTGCAGGATAATGGATCTCCTGAAGAACATGCAATTTATGTTTGGGACCATTTTATTTCCCAGTCAGCAGCAGAGAACGTGTTTTTTGTGGCTCACAGTTACGGTGGACTTGCCTTTGTAGAACTGGTAAGTGTTGACATCTCCATTGCCTTCTTTCTTCAAGTCTTCCACAGATTTTCATGATCATTAATTGAAAGCAGCTGTATAGGAGCAAACTGGAACGTGTGGACAGGCACAGATCTGTGACGTTTTCTTTTGGACTCAACATCAGTGTGTTTGCTTGAAATCAAGGTTTAGTGGGCATGGAAGGGTTGGGTTGATGGTTGGACTTGATGATGCACCTGGAGTATTGCGTTCAGTTTTGGGCCCCTCAGTTTAGGAAAGGTGTCAAGGTGCTGGAGCAAGTCCAGAGAAGAGCAACTAGAATGGTAAAGGGGCTGGAAGGTCAGCCCTACGAGGAGAGGCTGATTGAGCTGGGTCTGTTTAGCCTGCAAAAGAGGAGGCTCAGAGGTGACCTTATTGCTGTCTATAACTCTCTAAAAGGTGTCTGTAGTCAGGTGGGGGTCGGTCTTTTCCCCCTGGACACTGGACGCAGGACAAGGGGTCACAGTCTTAAGCTCCATCAAGGAGGTTTAGACTTGACATTAAGAAAAGGTTTTTTACTGAAAGAGTGACCCTGTTTTGGAACGGGCTGCCCACAGAGGTGGTTGGGTCACTGTGTCTGGAGGTGTTTAAGGTTAGGCTGGATGAAGTGCTGAGTGGCATGAGCTAGATGTCAGATATTTAGGTTGACTTGGTTGGTTTTAGGTTGGACTGGATGATTTTGAAGGTCTTTTCCAGTCTCATCAGTACTGTGATGCTGTGATACTGTGATCTTGGAGGTCTTTTCCAACCTGGATGATTCTGTGATTCCTCTGGTTTTGAGTCCAACAGTAAGGTCCCAGGTCTGCACAAACCTGAAAGACTATAGGAAACCAAGACTTACTGAGACCCTTTTGTCCAGATTGTATAATGAAAGGCAGCTGGACAAATGTAAGTCAGCAGGGTGCCCAGGTGGCACCAAAGGCCAATGGCGTCCTGGCTTGGATCAGCAATAGTGTGGCCAGCAGCACAGGGAATGTTATTCTCCCCCTGTCTTGGGCACTGAGGAGGCCTCCCCTCAAGTCCTGAGGGCAGTTCTGGGCTCCTTGGCTTCAAGAAAGAGATGGAGGGGCTGGAGCGAATGCAGAGGAGAAACGAGGCTGGGGAAGGGACTGGAGGGAAAGGCTGATGAGGTGAGACTGAGGGAGCTGATGTTGTTTGCCTGGAGACTCAGGGGGGACCTTGTCCCTCTCTCCAACTCCCTGAAGGGAGGTTGTAGTCAGGTTGGGGTCAGGCTCTTCTTCCAGGCACCCAGTGCCAAGATGAGAGGTCAGGGCCTGAAGCTGCCAGGGGAGGGTTAGGTTGGATGTTAGGAAGCCCTTCCTCATGGAAAGGGTGCTCAGAGCCTGGACTGGACTGCCCAGGGCAGTGGGAGAGTCCCTGTGTCTGGAGGTGTTGAAGGGCTGTGGCCCTTAGTGCCTTGGTGTGGCTGCTGGGGTGATGTTAGAGTCTGGCATGGGCCTGGAGGAGGTTAGAGGGCTTTGCCAGCCTCGATCATTCTGGGATTCTGGGATTCTGGGATTGGAATTGAATATGAAGGGAAATCTGGGGATTTTACCCAGTTCTACTATTTTTTACAAGGCTCTGCAGCAGTTGCTGGGAAGACATTGTTTAGGCTCTGGATAAACCCTGCAGTGATGTAAGATGCTGAGGATTGCGCTCAATGCACAGCTGCCCAACCACTGATGCTCAGACTGCTGAACATTTAGTTTGACCATCTGCCCCCTGTACTGGGCACTGGTGAGACCACACTTCAAATATTGTATTAATTCTGGGCCCCTCCATCACTGCCAGAAGGACTTTGCATCATTGGAGCAGGTCCAGAGAGGGAAATTGAGGCTATTGAAGGGTCTGGAGCACCAGTGCTCTGAGGAGGGGCTGAGAGAACTGTGGGGGGTTTAACTGAGGAAAAAGAAATTCGGGGAGACCTTCTTGCTCACAAAGAACTCAGTGAAATTCAGGATGCTGGAGTGAGGACGGGCTCAGCCTTTTCTCCCTGCTGACAGTTGGTAGCATCAGAGGAAATGGCTGTAAGCTGCAGCACAGGAGCTTCAGGCTGGTTGTTGGGAATAATTTCTTCACCCAAAGGGTTATCAGATGGTGGATCAGGCTGCCCAGGGCAGTGCTGGGTCCCCATGTCTGGAAGGACTGAGAATTTGCATAGATTTGGTGCTGAGGAACGTGGTTTGGGGGTGACCTGGCAGTGCTGGGTCAATGGTTGGAATTGGTCTTAAAGGTCTCTACCAAGCAAAGCAATCCTGGGATTCCGTAATTGGTTTTAGAGACCCAGGAATCAGCAGACACAGATGTGCATCCTAGGTCTGTAAGACACTGTTCTGGTCTGTCTGAAATCTGGTGAAATTTGTTCCTGCCTGTAAAAACCATGAGTACTTTAATTAAGAAAAAGCATCCAGGAGTGTTTTGTTTTTAATCTTGTGCTACTCTAATTAGCAAAGGCTACAGCTACCAGGACCACTTATATTATTTTAAGAACCTGAGATGTTTTTTATCCCTTCCTATTTAGTTCCATTTTGATCTTCCATGTGCATTATGTGACATTGACAGCTTTGAGATTTGAGAACAGTTCAGCTGATTCTTTTCCACATATATTTCTTTGCCAGGTCAATAAATAATCTCAAAAACTAAATTTTTAAGCTACTAATTTAGTGAAGATGAGTTAATTCCTTCTGTAACCACAGCTTCATGTAAGGAATGGGTTATGTTGTACGTGCCTGTTGCTCCTTGAATGCAACTGAAGGGTAGGGTGCATCTCTGCCACCTTGGCTGTCCTCAGCTGTGGTTTTTATCTGCTCTGTGTTTTCAGCCCAGGTTGATCTGGTGTCCATCTTCAGATCAAAGTGAAAAGTGTTAGCAGATTTTTGGTAGATTTTGTAAATCCACTTTGGGTCACCAGACGCCTACAGGTTCTTGTGCTTAGCACAAAGTGAGAATAAAATCCTACTGGAGACCTTTCTCAGTGTTTCCTAAACAAAGTGACTGTTCAAAGCAGGCTCAGAGAGGTTTTCCATCACATTTCAGTCCATGTCTTGAGGTGGCATGGGTAACAGATGACCAACATCTCATTCCCAGTTTGCCTGTTTCTCTTGTCGCACTGGTGGATATTTCTTCACTTTTGTTCTACTTTAATATGAAGCACACAGATGTTTCAGAACAAGACTTGACTTCTGACCTCGGGGCTTCCAGGGTCAGGGTGCTCAGGGCCTGTGAAATTATCACAAGCTGAGCTAAAGTTTTTTATCCATCGCAGGAAGCAACCAGTAAGTAAGAAGTTAAAAAGGAGCTTTGTCAGAGAGACAAGATGGTCTCAGTCAGGGTCAGCTTCTGTAGTCTGCTGTCTCTGCAGGAGATGCATGCTTGAGAGGAAGAATATAATATATAACCATAGGCACATCACATGTCTGTCATGCAAAACCAGACCTGAGAAGTATATTTAATGCACCCCAATTGTTGTTTTCTTTTAAAAAGAAATCATCAGAGGATGTTAGCACCTGGTTTTGATAGAGGGTGTTTGGTATCTGAGTCAGTAATTCATGCACTGAAGCAGATAGCATTAAACTAACCCTGAAATATTTTATCATTATATTAATTTGTAGGATTTTATTTTGTNATGAAGCAGATAGCATTAAACTAACCTGAAATATTTTATCATGGTATTTGTAGGATTTTATTTTGCTGTGATCTATGTGCTCTTCAACCTTATAGCCACATGGCACTTAGTGATTGCAAAGAGCTCAAAGAAACAACACAAAGGAGCAGCTGATGGGCAAATTTTTGTCCTCTGACATATACTCCATTGCTGCCTTTCCTCATTTGTTGGGGTGGATGATGAGGGTGATGGAGCAGCTTCACCATACAGCAACCATAAAACCCCTGTGCTTGGGTCAATGGATTCATAGGAGAGTTGGTTAAAGATTGTTAGAGAGACCTGTTGCACAGCTGTAAGGACAGGGGTGTAAAGCATGTGGCTTTCATTTGGAGCAAAGATTCATGCCTGGGCCCTCTGAATTTTTATTGTGCCTGTAGGTAGAAAGAAAAACTAAACAAAAAAATTCCCAAATAATCTACGTTTTCAAGGAATATCCTTTAAATTTACTTTCCATGATCAGATTGCCTGCCATCACCTCAGTCGCAGAGATCTCTTGGACATGGTGCAATGTTCTCAATGAAACCCTGGGTTTATACCTCAAAAAAAACTGATATTAATCAAAGACCCATCTATACCATTGCAGAGGAAGAGCTGCTGTGCTCCCAGAGCAGCACAGGAGCATATTCAGCCTTGCAGGAGCAGGACACGTCCAGGTACCCCTTTGTTGGCAGCTGCTTAAGGATGTGGCGCAGGAGCCTCACTCCTTTGCCCCACAGGTTTCTGAAGTCCAGTGCTGTGACATGGGGATGTGCTATGGTGGAAAAGGCAAACAAAATAGTAAAATATGCCCATTGTATGAAAAGGAGGAGCATTTTTGTTTGCAAACCCTTGGTGGCCAAATCTGGTCTCCATCCCAGATTTAATCTCACCATAAAACTCAAGCTATGGCTTGGAAGTCCTTCATTAAACAGACCAGTAAATTTCAGCTGCAGCTTTCAAATACACACGACGGCATCTTAACACTTTTATTGGTCGTCGGAGCTTTTTAATCTACATTTTTGTATGTCCATGACTGCGAGACGTTAAAAAAGCAGGGTGAGTCTGTAGTATTGTGCTTGAGTGCCCAGTTTCTGCAAGGTAGGTACAACAATTTTTCTACCTTGCTGGATCATAGATTACTGGGGGAATAATTGAAAGTGAGTGAACATGTGTAGGAAGTAAAGTTCCACCAATAAATGTGATTAGTTGTATTGTTTACAGCTCGAATTACAAATGCTAATCATAAACCATATGCTAAAATGTATCTTAATATTTAGTAATTAGGGCTTTGTGTAATTGTGGCTCAGAATTAAGTGCGCGTCTAATAATATCTACACGTAAATTGCTTTTTGAATACACAGCTTTAAAAATAGTTGTTGGGTCACTGTGTTCTGCTAATTACCGATTTCGAAAAAACTCGAGCCATGATTCACGAACACATCTCAGCTTCTTGCTTCTGTTACCCCTTACACAGCGTAGTCGGGGATTTATTTTCAGAAGCAGCTTGCTGTAGTTGACGGTAAATTGTGGAACTTTTCCCAACTCGTAGCTTATAATAATTTTATGAAATTTAACAGAAAGTGAGAATTTCAAGTTGATGGAGTCAATTTTATATTTAGTTTACAGAAAATAAGTTTCTGGTACAACGCCTCCTTTGAGGTTTTTTTCTGCCAAATTTTGTGGGTTTACAATTATTTAGCTGTAAAAAGAGAATGTTTTTCCCTCGTCATTGCCTGCACGAAAGACCCGCACAAGGAGAAAAAAAGACATTCTGTGCCCCTGTGCCTACCTGAGTGCTGCATCCATCCCCTGCAGATCTAATTACAGCATCAGAGACATAGAAAGGACAGAAAAGGTGGTCCTGGGATGCTGGGTGACATGTAAAACTATCCGTGTCCATCATCGTAAAAAAAACAACAACACACGACAACCAGTCATTTTAGAATCACAAGAAGAATTGTTAAATCTTAGCTTTCAAAATTGTCAATTAGATACCCACTATCCCGAGATTTTAAAAAGGAAAAAAAGATTTTGTGGAAGATTTCTCCCGTTCTTCTCCTACATTCCCGACATCTTAGGCTTTTCATCTCCAAAGGTTGCTCAGTGCTTTATGATCCAGAAGCGTAGCTTTTCTTTTTTATTAATTTTCAAATAATAACTTAGATTAAAAAAAAAACAGCATGGGAAACATTACAAAATCATGGGAATTGGTGGTGATATCTCCAGCTTACAGAGTTCATACCGCTGTAAGAATACGAAGCGCACAGGGGACTGTAATGTAATTAAATTATGAGAAGGAAAGTAGGTTCATTGTCTTTGAGCAGATGAGAAACTATTCATTATGGTCTTTGTGTGCTAAAATGTTGGGTTGTATATATTGACAATTCGCACAAAGGTGCGGATAAAAGTGTGTGTACGTGGTTTTAGGCTGTGTATTGTGCTGCTATTGATCGATGTATTACCTTCCCATTTCACCTGTTATTCTACCCAGAGTAGTTTGGCAGCAGTGCTCCTGAGTGGGGAAGTTGCTGGGGTGGAAGGTTTTGCAGGAACACAGGCTGTGTGAGAGGCAGGAGCGTGAAATGGTTTCTGGAAAGAAGAAGGGTTGGAGAATGGAAGGCCAGGCACCACTGTGACACGGTCTGGGTATTTCCTTTTTGGGTCTATGCTTCACCCTCGCAGCCTTGACTGCCTCTGTTTACCCTGTGGTTTCTCATCTGAGCTCCACCCCAGGACCGCAGCCTTCCTGCTGGCCTCCGTTGCTCTGGGGCTGCATCTTTCACACCCGTGACACTGGTTCTACCCCACTCCACCTTCTCCTGGCAGTTCTCTGTCACTGGTGGTCTGACAGCCATTCAGACTCCAATTCTCATCGTAGTGTATTTTGTACATTAGTTCTTTCTCCTCTTGTACCCTCTTTTCTCTCATCACTCCTCTTATTTTTCCCCATTAAAGTTATAGCATTTTATTCCAATTGCCTGTTCTGTCTTATTCTAAGCTTCTATAAAAAAGAATCTGTCCTGTGGAGGTTCCACTTTTGGCCCTGGAATGAGGACAGGCAGGTTTGTTACAATTAGAAGTCTTCAAAGAACGCTGTTCATTACCACATACTCACCATGCCACCCTAATTTCATCAAAGTCAGACAGTTTCACCCATTTGAAATAATTTTGGGTCCATCATTCTGTGTTTTGTTTATTTCTCTCAGATTCTAAAGGAAAATGCAGGAGCTTGTTATAGAGATAGGGATTTTATTAATAGAAAAAGCAAAACGAGGGTTTTTAAAGAAAAAAAAACTGTGGCTGAAGCCTTTTGCCCCCACCCAGGTGCTTTTCTACCCCTTTCCTGGTATGGAGGAAACCTGCTGTGCTCCCAATGCCAAGAAAGCTACACCCCATTCTACTCAAAGAGAGAAGGAGGAAAACATATACAGTTGTCTGTCACTTGTCCTGAACAGACAGAGAGGTGGGGGAGAGAGAGAGAGACACTCTGATGTGTAGCTGAATGCAGAAAGCACTCCAAAAGATGGTAACTCTCCAAGTCCCAGAGTAACATGGTTCTGAGTTTCAAAAATGCCTTTGAGGAATAGGATGATAGGAAGGGGCATTTGGCCATCACGTTTGTGGAAACAGCATCAATTTTACAAGCAGAAGGTCCTCAGTTTGAATCCTACCTGGTTAAAAGTCACACTGCCACATTCTGCAGTGGGCTTTGCAATACATTGCTGCTTCATTTTGACGTATTTTCCTGACTATGGCAAAGGACCTGACCCTGTCCAGGGCTGGTAGGTGTCATAATAATAATAACGATGATGAATGGACCCCTGCTCAGCTACCTAGGTGTCTCTGAGACTGCATCAGTATTCTGGCACCAGCAAAATGCAATTTAAGAGCCGTAATGACTGGGCTGTGAACCTGTCATTAGCTTTTCATTAATTTAATTTCCTGAAATTTCAGAGTGAGCAACTGGTTATATTTGTCTTTTTATTTATATACATACTGATATAAATATGTCTATTTAACTTTCTATATTTAGTTTGGCTCAAGCATTGGAGCATAGCATGGTGTGAGGACTGTGGATGTGTGACTATTCAATTCCCCTGAGTAATGGGTTAAATCAAAATACATCTACTGCTGTGTAGCAGACATAACCAGGGTCTGAGATGGTTGGAGAAGCTCTTGAAGTTGAGAAGCAAAACATCTCAGTAACCAAGATCCCCATTGTGATGAAACAAACCAAAATATCCATGTACTCTGTGAGCATTAAACCCAAAAAAACCCAGAGAGAACATTATTTAAACATTGAATGTCAGCGAGAGGACTGTGGGATGCTCTCTTGCAGGTTTATGGGTTCTTGGGTTTGATATCCACTCTGAAATCATCTTACCACATAATTTCAGAACTGTTGAGGCTGGAAAAGCCCTCTGAGCTCAAACAGCCCAGCCCAGGACCTTACATCACTGCAGGGTTTATCCAGAGCCTAAACAATGTCTTCCCAGCAGCTGCTGCAGAGCCTTGTAAAAAATAGTAGAACTGGGTAAAATCCCCAGATTTCCCTTCATATTCAATTCCAATCCCAGAATCCCAGAGTGATCGAGGCTGGCAAAGCCCTCTGAGTTCAGCCAGCCCAGTCCAGCACCTGATATCAACCCAGCAGCCACAGCAGGGCACTCAGGGCCACAGCCAGGCTGTCCTTCAACACCTCCAGGCACGGGGACTCCCCCACTGCCCTGGGCAGTCCAGTCCAGGCTCTGAGCACCCTTTCCATGAGGAAGGGCTTCCTAACATCCAACCTAACCCTCCCCTCTGCACCTGCTCCAGCCCCTCAATCTCTTTCTTCAAGTGAGGGGCCCAGAGCTGCCCCCAGTACTCAAGGAGAGGCCTCTCTCTCCAGGGGGAGAATGACGTCCCTAGTCCATCTGGCCACACTAGTGCTGATCCAAGCCAGGGTGCCATTGGCCTTTTGGGCCACCTGGACACCTTGCTGGCTCCTGTTCAGCTGATTGTCACTCAATACTGCCAAGTCCCTCTCTGCCAGGCTACTCTCCAGCCACTCAATCTGGTCTCACCTTTTCTTGTGTTGCAGGCTGTATTAGCACCTCTCTGAGTCACGTCTGACTTGGGTAGGGACACTCAGAAAAGTCCAGAAGCAAAAGAAGGTTCTTGGTTAGCTATTTCTGCCACACTCTGTTGTGCTTCTCACAAAAATGCCTCATTCATCTGAAAAATGTCAAACAGGAAAGGAGGTGGGCGAGAGAAGACAATGGAGAAACAAGTGTTTGCTGTGTTAAAAAGGATTGGACAGGTCTAGGGTCATTAGTTTTGGGGTGAATTTGTTTTAATCCTTCAGTTACTGGCGTGGCCACACAAAGTAGCGGTGTGAAATCAGCTTCTGTCATGAAGTGTCCAAGTCACCGCTCGAATTCAAAAGTACAGTTTCTGCAGCGATAGAAGTTGATGGAAATAATGTGAACTTCAGGACACTTAGGCATTGACTGGCTAGTTATCTGCATTTGTGTTGTGAGGAATGATCTCATCAACAGGGAACAGCAGGGATGGAGAAGCCCTTGGACATGCGGCTTCATCGCCAGTGGCTGTAAGTGAATGTCCTGATAATGCAACCAAGGAGCCAAATGGGATGCTGTGATTTGTTCGCTCTCTCTATCCCAGGAAGGGAGATATTAATGCCAGGCAGCATGCTGGTGAGATTAATCTGAGATAATTCGAGACATTCAGGAAGATTAACTCAGCCTAGAAGAGATACGAGGAAGAGGTGTCAGCTCGCTCGGAGCAATGGAGAGCCGGTTTCACTAGAAAAGATGAAGGATGCACAGATGTGCCATGATGTGGTGCCACGTGGAGATGTCCTGCCTACAGTGAGCACCAGGATGAATGTAGCCATAGGAGCAGCACACACGCCGTCTAGGCTTATCAATCTTAGTAAGAGCTGTGTAATCTGCTAATGCTCTTACATTAAGTTTGGTAACTATTGAAGGAAAAGGTTTGGTGTCCGTTGTGTTTGCTGCAGGAGCAGAGTTTAAAAAGCATGGCTTGCTCAGCCTGGTGAGGGAAAGCTTAGTGGGATTGATTGGTAGCACTCTGCAAATACATCAGGAGAGTAAACAGCAGGGAGGGAGAGCCATGTAAGCCAAAGAACAATGTTGGCACAGGAACAAATGGATTAGACCTGGTCATGAATAAATTCAGGGTGGAATTAGATTTGTAATCATTGGGTGAGGACGGCCTTTTTGGGAACATGAGTACTGGGGCAAAGCTGCTATACCCAGCATGACCCACACATGGCAAGAGTTATGCGAGTAATTGGCTGGGGCTGTCGGTCCTTGGTACGACCTAGGAGTTCGTGTTCCTGTTCAAGCCGGCATGTGCAGGCGCGTGTTTCCAGACACAAACAGTTGGACCTGGCTTGGACTAATTTTTGTGGAGTCACTGCTTCACTGCTCACCCCATAGCTCAAACCCTGGAATCGTATGAGCCAAAACCAGGTCAGCCCCTGAAACACCAACCTTTGCACACAATTCTTTTTAATGTCCTCACTTGTGGAAGCAGTGGACTAATTTTTGCTAATATTTTCTGAAATGCATGAGATTCAGCTTGGAAATTGAACGATGGGTTAACAAAAAATATTGAAGTGTCAATTTGTGTCGCTGCCTGCAGGACTGGGAGCAACTTTTTGATCACATTTAGCTGGGGGGCCTCCATGAAGGCAGAGGAAGGTCTATTCCAAAGGGCTTGTATGGGTAGGACAAGGAGCAGGGGTTCAAGGTGGGAAGAGGAGAGATTTACGCTGGAGATGACAAAAAAGCTCTTCAATGGGAGCGGGGTTAGTGGCTGGAATGGGCCACCCAGGGAAGTGGTGTCACTGAAGGTCAGGCTTGATGAGGCTCTGAGCAACCTGACATAGGTGGAGATGTCCCTGCTTGTGTAGGGTGGTTGGACAAGATGACCTCTGGAAGTTCTTTCCAGCTTGGAACATTCTATGGTTCTATAATTCTATATATGTATAAAATATATAGGTATGTACATGTACATATAAAATAAAGCCACCCTCAGCCTAAATTAATAAGCCAATGAGTGTAAACAGGTGTGACTTGAAAACCATGAAGGTCTTTTTGAACCTTGAAGATACTGTGATTATTTTTTCATTTCCTGTTGCTTATTATTATCCACTTGCACTGTGGTGAGAATCTCCTACGAGTGCCTTGTCCTGAAGAGCTGAAAGGATCATCTAGCGGGAAGAGACAAGAGTAGTGATGAATGATTGGCAACAGTCCAGGGCCCCATTGCTGCATGTCCATTTTCATTAAATATTTGTTTAAATACTGCATTGGCTTCCCCTCCCTTGGTTCATCCTGGCCTTGCTATAGGATGAGAATATGCCTGCAATGAAACCCCAATTAAATGAAGCGTTGGCTGCTTCCAGAACAGCTTCATGTTGTGAATATTCATCCCTCCTTGTTACCTTGCTCTACATAACTTGCTGAGCCTCATTACTTCTTGCTTCCTCCTAATCATTCGCTAATGTAATATCTCATGCTTCACTCAGGTCAGCCCATGGTCTGAGGCTCTGCCCCTTCCCTGCTTCTTCTAAGAGGAGAAGAGCAGTGTTTCATGGACTGGAACAGCAGAACAAGTACTAATTGCTAGCACCACCCATCATTACTCCACATCTTGTTGGCCTGTTCATATTCATTTCCTGCTTTGACACCAAATGCTAATTATGAAATGAACAAAGAACTGCAGAGGATGAGTAAAAGTTTGAGTTACTTTGAAGTCCAATTCATTGGAAACACATGTCCTATGGGATTTGGAGGCCGTAGGCTCAGCACTCTGTGCGTTACTTCTCTAGAGTGGCATCATTTCTCACTAGTTGTATATTTTTATAATTCCTTTGCATTGTTTCGAATTCCGACCTCTCCACAGTGAACATTTATTTTTAGATTTCAGTATGAAAAGCTTTCTGATCTTTACCGATTGTTCTTGTACTTCCATCCCCATCTTCTCTTGTTGCCCAACTATATATATAACTAGGTTTTCTCTTTTCTTCTATTTATGCCTGTCTGAATTCAGTACTATTTGTCAACATTCCTCTGGTGCTATGCTGAGAATTGAACTCTGTATTTTAAAGTGCAGTTGCTATACTTAGCTCAAGGTGAACTTCAGTGCCTTTGTTCCCATTCTACTTTGTTTTGGCCAGTGCAGCCAAAATTGGACTAGATTTATGTTTTCTCCCAGAGTTTGGGTTTCATGCTTGCTAATGTTCGTACATTCTTCAAATTGTTTTAATGCTTTTGTTTCCATTTATACAGTAGTATTGAATGTAGTAGATGATTTTTCTCCCACCCAACAATATTAAGCTCCAGTGAAGCCTCAGCTTAGCTGAGGTCAGCTTTGAATAATCAGTACAAGAAGAACATTGAGATTCTGGAGTGGGTGCAGAAGAGGACAGTGAAGCTGGTGAAGGGCCTGGAAGACAGGTCTGATGGAGAGTGATTGAGAGAGCTGGGGCTGGTTAGTCTGGAGAAAAGGAGGCTGAGGGGAGACCTTCATGCTATCTGCGACCACCTCATAGGAGAGTTCACAGAGGTGGAGGTCAGTCTCTTCTCCACAGTCACCAGCTATAGAACAAGCGGAAATGGTGTACAGTTGTACCAGGGGAGGGTTAGGTTGGACATCAGGAGAAACTTCTTCCATGACAGAGTGTTCAGGGATTGGAATAGGCTGCCCAGGAAGGCTGGGAGTCACCATCCCTAGAAGGGTTCAAAACACAAGTAGCTGTGGCCCTGGGGAACAGGATTTAATGATCAGGGTAGGGTTGGGTTGATGGTTGGACTGGGTGATCTTGGAAGTCTCTTCCAACCTTAATGATTCTATGGTTATCTCACCAAATGAAATCCAGCTATGTAGTGGCCCTGGCTACATGGGATGATGGGCTAGATTGTGATATCCATGCCTTTTGTGATACAGGTCTATGAATCGTGGAAGCTCATTTTGCATTTCTTTCATGCCTTACTTCTCTTGGCAGATTTTTCTGCTTTAATGTCACCTGCAAATTTAATTAATTCCAGATCATTAATGAAGATGTAAAATAAAACCATATTTGGCGTGTATCCCTATATCTGACTAGAAACTTCCTTCTGGCTCAGTAAATCTCTTTGTATTAGTATCCTTTCTTGCATTGTTCCAACTGTTTTAAATTCTGCGAGACAGTGTACTTATCAGTCAGTTTATTTTTCATTTCAAATTCTAGCTTTGAAAGAAGAAAAGAAGAAAAAAACCCGAAGCACAGAACTGTGTTCAAAGAACACATCGCTCATCCTTTCAGTTGTGCAGATAAACTTCAGCTCTTGAGTCTATCAAAGCTGATGGGGCAATGTCTTTGTGCAATCATCTCCTTAAAATGTGTAGAGTTACACCATTGATCCCAACAGTTAACTCTGGGACACAAGGCAACAAGTTTTCCTTGTTTTTTTTTGCTTGACTATAAAATTTCTTACTGGCTGTCCAAACTTCAGAGGATTTTTAAGTTGTTATCTATAGGTGGACATCTTCATAGAGGGTTTTTTATGTCTGAACCATCTCAAACTCATCATAGAGTCATTTATGTTGGAAAAGACCTTTGAGATAGCCAAGTCAAATCATGAATCCAACTGTCCCATCCCACTGCAAAACCCTGTCCCTGAGCTCCAGATCTCTACAACTCTGAAACATGGTCAGGGATGGCAATTGAACCCCCTCCCTGGGCAGCCTGTGCCAAGGCCTGAGGGCCCTTTCGAGTGAGCAGTTTCTTCGCAGAGACAACCTCAACTTTTCCTGGGGCAGCTTGAGGCTGTTTCCTGTTATCCTGCCCCTTGTTCCTTGGGAGAAGACACCAAACCCTACCTCTGTGCACCCTCCTGTTAGGCAGTTGCAGACAACAAGACGATACAATATGAAAATCCATGCCATTTCATTTAACTTTGTAGGTTGTTGCTTATCTCTCCAGATGGGTTTGATTGGCCTAATAGAGATAGAAAGGGCCCTGGGAGTCCTAGTGGCCAGCAGGATGACTCTGAGCCAGCAATGTGCTCTTGTGGCCAAGAGGGCCAACAGCATCCTGGGGGAGATCAGAAGGGGGGTGGTTAGCGGATCAAGGGAGGTTCTCCCCATCTACTCTGCACTGGTGAGGCTGCATCTGGAGTACTGTGTCCAGTTCTGGGCCTTTCAGTTCCAGAAGGACACAGAGCTGCTGCAGGGTGTCCAGTGTAGAGCAGCAAAGATGGTGAAAGGAGTAGAACACTTCCCATATGCGGTGTTCTTGACATTCTCAAGATCGTCTGGTGATAGGAGAAGGGGCAATGGGTGCAAGCTGGAACAGAGGAGGTTCCATGTCAATATCAGAAGGAACCTCTTCCCAGTGAGTCTCCTTCTCTGGACACTTTCCAGACCCGCCTGGCTGTGTTCCTATGTGACTTGGTCTAGGTGATCCTGTTGTGGCAAGGGGTTGGACTGCATGATCTTTTGAGGTCCTTTCCAATCCCTGATGATTCTATGTTCCCATGATTCCATGGTTTTATAACATGTGATGTCATCACCATCTAAAAGGATTGTGGTTCTTCTTGACTGTATGTGTGAACATGTGATGGAAAAGTAGGAGTTTTGGATTTCTTTAAACACTGAAGAAAATGGCGAAAACTCTTATTCCCTGGCAGGATTTCTGGTGCAATTAGACTGTTTTACCTGAAAAACAAGGCCGGTTTAAGTTCTGGTTAGTATTTTTTTTGACAGAAAAACTATTTTTAAAGGAAGTTATTTCATGCTTTATCCCATTTCTGTGACACAATCTTAGCTGATAAGATGACACAGGTGTCTTGTGTTATCATTAATTTAGATGTTAATTATAGTGAAAAGTATATGCGTGGCTTTTGTATGGAACAGTCAAGATTTTATAAGACTTTAAGACCCGGTTTAGTGGATCAGCCAGGGGAACTGCAAGTTAATAATATATTAGTCGTTGCAAATCCAGGTGGAGTAGAAGGAATCCAAACATACTCTGGTGAAGGGAGCTCTCAAACTGTGGTGCTATAAGAAGCAGCTGGAATTTGCATTTTATCCTAGAACTTTTTTTAATCTAGTGAAGATGTGCTACATAGCTCCGTTGTATATTAGTGAAGTATTTTAATATTAATATTAGCATGACTACCAGTGTTTAAATGTTAAAATAATCCTATTTAAGGGCTTTGCTAGAATGTGATATGAAGTAAAAATATGTAAGTAGATTTTGCACATATATTCATTGAGAAAATTGTGCTTTTGGCATCTTGGAACTGAACTGAGATTTTAAAGCAAAGTGTCAAAACGTGGGAATAAAGTTTCCTCATAAATACATTTAAAAATAAATAGTTCAATTAGTTATTTTATTTTATCGTCCATTTTCCGCGGCATCAAGTGTAACAGTATATCTTGGCATCCTGAAGTATCAGAGTACGAAATACACGAGACCTCAACAACCTTGATTAAGCCAAGGCATTTTTATTTGCTGGTTGATACCTGGATTATATTTTATCCTGGGGTGGCTCTGGCTATCTGATGGGAGCATCATATCTTTATGCTATGAAGTTGGGAGGCACTAGTGATCTTTAAAAGCAGAGTTTCTTCAGAAGGAAACTTTTTGTAGGCTCTACTGCTGTTTCCTTCATCTTCCTTTCTCTTCCTATCCCTTTCCCAGAGCGGATGATGAATAATGTTTAGGAAATCAGTCCACACAAGCCTCCCTGGGTAGACTTGTTATTTTAGCCATGTTGATGTACTTGAAGTTGGTAGTCCTCTGGTATCATTTTGTTCACCTTACCAAAGTTTATCCCAATTACAGGGTGCTCTTGAAGTATTAATGATGTTACACGCCAGCTACTTTGCCTAAGAGCCTTAGCATTTCCTTAAATTCCTTAAAACTTAGTTAAACTACTTAGATGTACCAAAAATATCATCACAATGTTCTTTGAAGGAATAAATTTCATTCAACAGAAGGATGATGGTGGTGTTATATCTCTGGTATTACAATTCTTTTGAATTGACAAACTTTTTTTTCTGCTTTACCGGGTAGATATAAAAACATTTATATAAATAAAAAATAACAATATGAAACCCCAACCACCCCCTTCTCAGTCCCTGCGCTGGTAGCCGCGTAAGTCCCAGCATTTTACGAGGTGTTCTATTTTCTCAGCCTTTCAAAGGGGGGGTGTGGGGTGTGTTTGGAATTGTTAATTTAACCCCCAGTAATCTTATTTCACCTCTGCTGCTCTCTAGCTCTCTACAGCCACAGAAGATTTTTTTATTGTATTTTTTTTAAAACCAGCTGTTGAAAATAACCCAGTTTAAAGAGTTCACAGTTGAATGTAAGGGATTCATCATTATATATTTACTGTCTGAGGCTGATATAGCTGTAAGGTTTTTCAGATGCCATTGATCTATTGCGCATGTTCCCTCCCCGGGTTGCAGAACGTGCTTCTATTTGCATAAGGCCCTGGGCAAGGTTCTTTCTTGCATTGATTGGCCTGTCCAAGGGAGCCTGATGTGCTCCTGCATTGATCACCCTGTCTTTTCTTGGAAGGCAGTGTTACGCCGAGTTCATCTCAAACATTCTAGGGAGAAGGGAAAACTTTACTGCAGATGTCTCAATTTTATTCAGATGTTCCTTTGAGTATAGGCCTTTTTTTTTCCCCTTTTTTTTCCAGGATAAGTAATTTTTCTGGGTTTTGTTTGGGTTTTTTTGGTGATTTGGATGCATTTCAGCAGTTATAGGAGGAAAAGCTATGTTAAAAGAAAGTCTACGTTAAATAAAAAGTCTGTTAAATAATATGCAAAGTTGAATAAAAAGCACATTAAATAAAATTTTACTTTAAATAAAAGCTACTTTAAATAAAATGGCCATTATATACACAATTTATTCCATGCATTTTGGATTGGTTTTATTTATTGTTGATGTGGTAGGGTTTACTTTATCTTTCAGCAAAAATCAGAACTATTCTCTCTTTCAATTAGAACTGCACAACTCGTCTAAGACAACGTGTCCCGCTGTCTTTGGTATTATTAAAATTGTAGCTTGTACTAGGTTTTCTTCATTCCTACAAAAATACACTTTGCATGGCATCTTAGGATTAAAACTCAAATCAGGTTTTGGCTTTTTGGAGCTGTAGTTCAACACCAATCACTAATCAGGCCGGTGATTGATCAGCTTGGTGTTGATCAGAGAGGACAGATACCTCCTCACAATGTCCAGGTTGTTACCTGACATGGGACTGGCTTTTTAAACCCAGGTTTTTGCCTCATGCTTGTAAGAGATGGAGCTTTTCAATGTTTGCTGCAGCTACAACCTATATTTAGATTCTCTAAAATCCATTGCTGCCATTTCTGAGAGTCACATATTTGCCTACTTGATTAATCACGGGGAAGATGCTCGTTGTGGCTGTCCACCAGACCTATTTGTGTGGTCAGGAAATGATTTAACACATGGATTTGGATGCAGGGAGAGGTGAAACATGGTTACACCCAAAGGGTGCCTCATACGCAGTGAATAAGCTGAGATCATACTACGTGTTGGCTGACAATAAAATGTTGTGGTAGACCTGCTGTTCGACAGGGCTGTGAGGACTGCACAGACCAATTCTTCATGCATTTGAAAATATTTTCTGTGGATGCTTCTCTCTTCGAAGGATTTTCTTCGAAGGAAAAAGGTTTTCAGAGATAGAGAGAGCTGAGACCACATGCTACATAAATTGCTCAGGATTTTTAGGGTATTTTATCATCACTTGGGTTACAGCTTCGTGCTTTTCACAGGAACAATGATGTACTGCATTGTGTTGCGATGCTTCGGCTCAGGGAATGTATTCCTTTGGTCATTCGGTAAAACAAAACTTAAGATAAGTATAATTCAGGTAGCGTATATGAAATTTCATCTTCATTATCATGCAAATGCAGCGAGAATGTAACATTTCCCAAGATGTCATCCGACTATTAGGATCTTTAGAAAATGGCCTCTCAAAGCCACAAAGCTAATATTCCAGAAGAAAGCTGTGTAATACCTAAAAATTGTCTATCCTCATTCTGTATGAATAACAAATGTAATAGGACAGGACGTTATTAAAACCCGCAAAAGAACGCGTTGACCTATTGGTAACGGGGTGGGGGTGGGGGGGAGGAGGTATCTTGTCTGATTTTTGCATCGATGATGAATTCTGAGCTTCTGAAAGCATTGAAGGGATGAACATGCAAATACAGATTTCAAAACTCCGCAGGGAAAAAAAATAAATAAAGTTGGGTAGCGACTGGAAATCTGTTCCTTTTTTGTTTCGGCGTTAAGTGCAATCGTTGGGTATTTATACCGATAACTGCGGTGCTATACGCGGCAATACCCTATGCGAGGCGATATATATATTGTGTGTCTGCATTGTGCACAGATTGTGCATCTGCAACACTTTCCACTTATTTCAAGCTGCCTCTCGCTGGTATTTGAGTCAATGAACGTAGAGGATGAGCATGGGCTAAGTATGAGCTAATCTCGTAAGTGGGGAGTGGGACTTGTTTTTAATTCCAAAATAAAAGAAGAGCTGGAGTATCTCGTAGCAGTCCATTATCTGAGTTATTCAGATGAAGGAAAATGCTGGGACTGTGCAGTGCAACAAGACACACAAAAAATTTTCCTGGTAGCAAAAGACATTTATTTATAGATTTATTTTATATCTTTTGCAAATAGTTTTGAAAAGGAAGTTTGGAGAGTGATGATTTATAAGCAGTTCAAGTGAAAACCAGAAAAAAAACCACCCCGATTTTTAAATTTCAGGTAAAAATAATCTCTGGAAAACAAAAAACAAAACTAAGAATAAAGAAGTGACTGCAGCTTTTTGCTGCTCAACTAAGTGGATGCCAGAGACAAACACAGCAACGATGTGTTTAGGTACATCCAGGCTTCCCGATACCTTCCGTGGATATTGTACGGGGAGGTTTTCTGTGTCAGATGTGTTCTGGATGTGTTGATATAAGTGTTTCTAATAATTGCCTGATGGCTGGGCAATACAAGTGAGTCCTTTTACCGATAGGGTATGAGTAAAATAGAGCAGCACAACGTTAAAAAAAAAAACAACCACTTGTATTTTTAATTTTTTCTATGAAAAATACGGCTTCTGCAGCAAAAAATTGTATTTTTCAGACACGGGGCTGTTTTCCAAAGAAGTCTGTGAAGAATTAAATCTTTATAAGCGTATAAAGAATGAATATATATACACGTAAATAAATATGTATATGAAATTTTTGAATTTATTATTTTTACTTGGTAAAACTGCAGCATTTTAGAGGAAAAATTACTGGGAAAATAACAGAGGGTGCCCGAAGTGTTTCGTCTCTCCTGTGTCGCCAACTTATTTTCATTTTAGAGTCAGGTTGCTGAAATTCAGATGTGTCTCAGTGCCGTTTTCCCGGGGAGGTCTTTTCTAAGCCCAGGTACTGCCAACGCGACGCAGACCACGGGTAGCAATTAAAAAGTGTGTTCTGCTGCTTCAATCCCACCTAAACATTTTCTCCCTCCATCCACCGAGGTATCTGCCCTTCACCGAGGACCTTTTGGTGATCTACCTGGCAAACTTCCATCACGTGCAGGATGCTCCAGTATTTTTTTAAGATATTAATTTAATTAAAATATATTAATTTATGCTGAATGTTTTAAATTTCAGGGTGTTTAAACGACAAGGACTCTTTGTCTCTTGTGATCCGATGCAGCAGTCAGAGGAGGGAATTGATAAGTCTCACTCCAGAGATGCTGAATTTTCTCTGTTTTGGGGAGAGGCTCCTCTGGGTGAGACTGATGCTCAGCACCAGGTTTAGTGGGGTCTCCACCAGACTCCTATTTTATTATCTGAAGGGTGATAAAACAAGAAATAAAGGGATGATGGGGTGATGATAGCTGTAACAACAGTGAGTGATAAAGACAAAACAAATAGAATCCCTGCTCCACCGACTCTCACATCGCTTCCTACCGCCTTTCTTTCCACAGAATAAAAAAAAAGGGGGGGGGGGGGGGAAGAAAAGCAATTGTCCTATTTAAGTAGAGGTTAAATCCTTGTTTAGCTGGTCAAAACTGACTGTCATTGCATGGCATAGAAAATAATGATGCAAGTTATTATTTGCATCGCTCTGCATTCCGCTTCTTTTGAACGTACTCGACACAGGGTAGTGTTTTGCAGTGTTCTGCTAAGCACAATCTTAAGCAAAGTTATGGGGTGGGTTTGTTTTGTTCTTAATTGTGAAGCAAGTGCTACAGAAAACAGGAAGAAAAACAAGACATTTGAAATTTCAGTGTCACTGTATTTTGTCGATCTATGTGAATCTGTGGAAAAAGGGTATTGAGCCCATGGTTTGCAGTGGCACCAAATTAAAAGGAGCTCTATAAGGCACGTTCATCCAGATACCTTATTTCAAAAGGAAAAAGAAGGCCAAAAATAAGGGGGGAGAAGAAATATATTTTGCCTTCTGCTTCTCTTTTCAAGGCACAACAACTTTTTTTCAGCTTAAGCAAATATTTCTAAATCAGGTATTTGAGGGACACACCTCGTATCCCATAGGAAGAAGCACCCGCCTGTTGTCTGGGGAGCTGAGCGAGCACCAGCATCTGCCGCGGCGAGATGTTCTCTTCATCTCCCCGCGTGCCATCGCACATGGCTGTAAAAATTCTTAATAAGTTTTTAGCGGAGTAATTTCTATAGCATCAAAGCCCTATTGATGACGGTAATTCAGGAGGTGTGTTCCAGTCCTTCCCCGCTTCCCCCTGACCTCTCTCTCACATGTTGACACCCTCCCCTTCAATCACTCCCCTCTTTCCACCCAGCTGTATCCCAAGTGAAACTTTTCCAGCCTGTCAGCAGCAAAAGCTCCCTCAGTGCCCTTCACACTGCAGCAGCTACCCCTCTCCTCCCTTTCTCTGCTAAATCCCCCCCAAAAAAAGAAAAAAAAATGTTTAAAATTTAAAAAGAAAATTAATTCTTTTTAAAAATTCCTCCATTTTGAATTTATCCCAGAGATAAATGAGTGATGCTGAGGGGTCATCAGCCTTCAGGATGCTCCCCATCCTCAGCCCAGGCTCAGCATAAATAACAACTGCCCATCACAAAGTGTCACCCCATGTCACATTGTCCACCGTAGGTTGACATCCTCGGGCACAAGGGATCAAGCGGTGCTACAGCGGGCGACCTCATCCTTTCTTCTCCTCCTTAAAACAGCAGCCAGCACGGAAGGGGAAAATAATAAAAAACTTCTATATAACTAGGCTTTCACCTCCTGCCTCCCCCCGCTGGGGTTTGGGATGGGTTCCTGGCTGTCAGCACCATAAAATCCCATGAAAAGAATATTTATGGGTTTTAGTCATGAGATGCAGTTAAATTATTTCACTGAACTTCCCTGCTAAAAATCTAACAATGGAAACTTCCATATTCTTGTTTTTATGGCAAAGTTTAGGCCAAAACATCTACGTAATACTTGGAGATCGAGTAATGAATCCCATCCAGTTAAAGTCCCACTGGTGACTGTACCCTACTACTCCCTGTAAGGTGGATAAATATGGAACCTACTGTCATCTCAAATGTCTACGGCCGTTTGTCCCCTAGACTCGTGCATGAGTGCATAGGTGCCGCCTTCCCTTCCAACAGGAGGAGGTTTATAAGGTATACTGTCATTTTTATCCCAAAATCCTAATTATCTACGTGTTTCTCTTCAAAATGGAAATGTGGGAATAAACGTCTACTCATGCTTTATGTGGAAAAACAGAATACAAACATCTTCTGATCCAAATGTATTTATAATCTCTTCTGCTTTACATGTAAATGAAATCATTAACCCATGTTACATGTTTTTAAATTTATTTTACATTAATTATGTTAATTTAATATTATTTTATGTTTAAATTACCTTGGTTTTAATTATTTTATTTTTTATTATTTTTATTCTGCTCATTTTTTATTCTAATTATTTTTTAAATTATTTTAATTTCTTATTGTTTTAAAGTGTTTATATTATTTTATTATTTTAATTATTTCAATTTTTTTTTACACTGTCACAAGAACAGCTTGACCACTCATCCAAACTCTTTTTTTATCACATCTGAGCTATTTTTCTCCTTGCACCTGTACCTAGTGCCATCTTGCATCCTTTCTCTATACCTATTCTCTTTGTCTCCCCTTATTTTACTGACCGCTCTCCACAGAGGACGTGAATGCTAATGAATGAGTGACGTGCACCAGCGTCCCCAGGATGAGCAGAAAGCTCTTTGTCAAATGTTTATGCAGGAAAATAAGAAAAATGAAACAAACGTAGTGCAACTCCGCAGAAATAAAACTCTCCCTGAAGTTCCACAGAGTTTGTCCCAACAGAGAGAGATTTTTCAGGTTGTTTTAACATCTAAAGAGTAAAGTTGGAGTTAATTTACTACAAAAAAAAACCCCACACAGAAGTTACATTATAAAATTGATATCGGCCCCCTAATAAAAGTCTCCATAAGACTTCACCACCAATTAACACGAAAAATTTTATAAAATAAAAAAAAGGGGGTGGGGGATAGGGGTGGTGATGTCAAAACACTCATCACAGCTTTTAATTACAATTTTCTGATTGATTCGAAACCTTCCGACTCTGTTGCGGCCGCTCCAATTTATCCATTCAGCCCGCGCTGCCCATATTGTGTATTCAGCAGTTCCTATTAGACATCTTCACAGTGAGTGATTCTGCTGGGCTTTCTGACACCCTCTTTCATGCATGGCCTGCTGCTCCGCGCCCAACTGTTTTTTTTTCATGAGCTGCCTGCGACATTAAAGACATCTTGGCCGCGTCAGGCTCCGGGTGCCGCGTGTGCATGTGTACGTGGGCATGGAATAATTGAGTGGTGGCGACGGCGCGCGGGATGTAAGTACAAAGCGTCGCAACGTCACGCCTGGCCACGGCCCCCCACACGCTCTCACGTTGCCACACGTGGGGATGATCTAAGTGATGTTAAGTGATATCAGGTGGGAGATGATACTGGGTAGGGGTGATAATGGGTGGGCGTGATACTGGGTGGGGATGTTCCCGTGTGTGCAACCAGGTGGAGATTCTCTGGAGTGAGGATGCTCCCACATGTGAGGATGCTGCCATATGTGCACCCAGGAAGGGATGCTCCTGGGTGGGTATGATCCTGAGTAGGGATGCTCTGAAATGGGGATGCTACCATCCCTTCACCCATGTGGGGTTGCTTTCGAGTGGGAGTGACCCTTGGTGGGCATGCTTCTATGTGTGGAGATGCTCCCACACATGCAGCCAGGCAGGGATCATCTGGAATGAGAATGCTGCCAGGCCTTCACCTATGTGGGGATGCTTCTGAGTGGGGATGCTTCCATGCATGGAGAGATGCCCCTGCACATGACCCCAAGCCAGGGATGCTGCAGAGTGAGAATGCTTCTGGGTGGAGATACTCCTGAGTGGGGATGCTCCCACATATGCGACCAGGTGGAGATACTCTGGAGTGGAGATGTTTACAGGTGGGGATGTGATCCTGAGCACAGAGACTGTGGAGTGGGGATGCTCCTGGGTGGGGGATACTCCTATGCATGGAGACTCTGCTACATGTCACTTCAGGCACAGATTGTCTGAAGTGGGGATGCTCTTGGATGGGAGTGGTCCTGAACAGGGTCGTTCCCATGCATGCAGATGCTCCTACATGTGACTTTAGCCAGGGATGCCGTGCAGTGGGCATCTTTCCACATCTGCATCCAGGCAGAGATGCACCCATGCACACACTTCCATGTGGAGATGCTCCTGTCGGTGCTCCTGGGTGAGGATGCAAGCATGGATACTACCACATGTGGGGGATACTCCTACGTGACCCTCAGGGGAGGGATGCTCCCTAGTAGGGTCGTTTCCACCTGTGGGGATGCTCCCACACTGGCGAGGTGGTCCCTGG
>VZRI01005093.1:112854-122863 GCA_013397515.1 Upupa epops | reverse complement strand
CTGTGATTTTATCCCGGTTTTAACGCGCTGGGGTGGAGCCATCGGGGCTCGTAAGGAAAAAACCAGAATGGAGCCATCCTGTACAGTAACGCTTTACAAAAGAAATAAAAACCCCTCGAAATGTCATTTCCTGGCAAAGCCAGAAGGCTGAGCTTGCCCTGCGTTGGGGTTTAGATCCCTTGCCAGCTGTGCTTCCAGCCAGCAAGTGTGATGCACAGCGTTAGAAACAGGTCGGGGAGAGAGGACTGAGAGTTTGGGGTGATTTATTTCAGCAAAGGTCAAGAGAAGAGATAAGCAGAGGACAAGAATAGGAAGTTTAAAGAGCTCATCTTCAGTTTGTGTAAAAACCTTTGTCACTTACATTACCCTTGCAAAAGTGTTTCTGATTTACAGGATCCTAAATCACTGGAGATGCTGCTCTAAGTTCAGGTGTCTCTTCCATTCAGAGACTTTTTCTTGGGGTATTTCTGATGGGATTTACAATGGGAAAGTTGAATACCCAGGTTGATCAGATTCATACACTGGGTGCTCTACTATTACCCTCCTCTGGAGGGGAAGGTTGGACTTAGATGATCTTTTCAGGTCCCTCCCAAGCTATAACATTCTGTAAAATAATCCGTAAAATAAAAGCCAACATCATTTTGCAAACATCACAAAATTGTACCAGTATTAGACAGGGTATGAAAATTATGAGGTCCAAGTTCACCGTGAGGACTGCAAACCTTACTGTCAGCTTATCTGTGTCTTCTGGCCAGATTGGGATCTGATCCTGGCCAGATTGGGAGTTTTAATTTGTTGTGAAATTCCAGCACATGAGTTCTAGAGATTGGGTCTTATGGCTCAAAGAAACCATTCACTGGTTTAGGATGGGGCCCTGGATCAGATGTCACCTGGGTTTTTTGTTATTCCACCTCTGTGGTGTCCAGCCAACATCCTTCCTCTTTGTTAACCACCGTTGACTTTCTGTTCTCACACCACATGGCCATAACCTCACATAATTGAGGTGGTTTACCTGTTCCCTACAAGGGGCCTATTGGTCAAGGTAGTGAGTTTTGGGAGCACTAAAGGTTTTTCCCACCTCTAAGTTCTCATTTTTCAGCTGTTTGAAACTTTTAAATACAAGAAGCAGAGGTTTTTTAATAAACTTAGAACACTTCATCCTGTGTCAATCTCATGGCCGCTGGCAACCAAACCATTACGTTTACATTTACTGCAGAATAAACAGAAGGAGGTTTGGTTTAGTCATGTCGACATGATTTTGAGGTTCCTAGCAGCTTTTTTTTTGAAGTATTATCAATTTGTGAGGAATCCTCCCCAGGTTACCACACAGCTCCAGAGCACCTTTTAGGTGAGTCTGTAGGTTTTCCTAATTACTTCTGATCAACCACCAGTAGTCTCAACCAGTCCCACCAGATGTTTAGTAGTAGGTCTGTCATTTGACAAGAGCGAGCATCGTCTCGTTGTTGTCTTATCAGTTAGTAAGCAAAAAAAAAGAAGGAATAATAATAATAATAACATTTTAATCAATACAGAACCGCTTTGCATTCACCATTTGGAAATTTGAAATCTTATTTCGCCTGTGCTAAAGGTCCACAGCAGAGAGATGCCAGAACTGCTATAATAGGATTTCCCCCCCGCCCCCTCCTAGCAGGATGTTGCTTATGGCTATAAAAAGTTAATTTCAGATCCCAATACACTTGCATTAATTTTTGAGCGTCGTATGGTGAAGAACAACGTGAACACCGTGCCGCTACACTATCCCTAATCGTTTATTACCTCCGGCCAAAGGAAGCGGCATTAACGTACAGGCCACAATGTCTGGAATAAAGAGGTAGGAAACGGGCAGAAAAGGTTCTCCCAGATTTCTTCCTGAGGGTCTCAAGAAGGGGACTGAGGAGGAAAAGGAGGAAACAATAGCTTGGTCATCTCTTAGAGGCTTTTTAGACTGCTCTTGGCAGATGATGTTAAAGATGATGGGACCAACAATACTTTGCAATGTCCCGCTTCTGGATGACAAAAACGCATCTGTGGTTCTTTAAAAATATTAGTATTTAAACTATTATTTTATTATTAACAATATTAGCATACTATTTTAAAATACTGTTTTTAAAATATGATTTTAAAATATGAAACATGATTTTAAAATAGCGAAACAATAATATTTAAAGATACTCTTTTGGAAAAAATTGTTTGTAAAATAATTTTTAATGTTATTTTAAGCAAAGTATTTGAAAAATTATTTTAAAACAAAATTTTTAAAATACTATTTAAAAATTTTACTTAAAGATATTATCAATGTATGAAAAACAAACAATTTAGATGCTCATGATCCCGGATACCTCAGCAAAGCTTTTATACTGCTTCACAATATTTGCTGACAAAAGGAGCATGTTGTTTCCTCGTTTGCCGGTGCGAGGGATCCGTTGACTGTACAGCTATGTAAAACAAAACAAACCCCAAGAACAAAACCCTCTCATCAGCATCTATTTTAATCAGCAAGAACTTTACTATAAATCATTATCAGGGAAAAAAAAATACCAAAACCCAAACCCAAAGCATGTGCTACACTTTTATACCAATACGTTTGTTTTGAAATTAATAGGGGGGAAAGGAAAATAACACAGAGCCTGATGTGGAGACGGGCTAATAAGCGTGCCCAGGAGACTCTCCCTTTTTAAGCGCTAAATGAAAGCTTTTGCATTGCTAACAGGCTACAAAAGTTGCTTAGGTAATAAGACTCTCTTTTTTTTCTCTCTTATCAGTTAAAAAAAAATAAGAAAAAAAATAAAAAGAAAAGGGGAGGGATGGGATGGCTCAAGGGATTGGTAATCAGATTACAAAGTCTTTCACTTCTAGGTCACTGGTTCAAATCTGCCCCCTGTTTAGTAGTGACCAAAAGCTGTTCCCAGCTGATGGCTTTTCAGTGGCCCTTTGTGCGACATGTTAGTGATCTATACCCGGTGCCTGGTGAAAACCACTCCTCGCCGTTGGCGCTGGGAGTCCCGACTCAGACCCTTTAAGTAGGAATAAACGACCTGCTCATGCATTGAAGAGTCTGGTGGGTTTATTTTCCACAAGATAATGTTAATAAAGTGAGTGGAGTGGCTGGATCTGTGATATCCCAGCACTGCCTACCAGTTTACTTAAGCATTGGACTGGTGGTATCTGTCATGGTATCGCTCCCATTTTATGATAACTTCTTAATTAGGAGAGGAAAAAGATAAAAAGAAAATTACTATATTTGTTCATCTTTGCAGAAATATTGTATTTATTAGTAAAAAGAGTTAATATTGAATTTATTACTAACATTAGTACAATTTTGACATAGAGTGTGAAAACACTTTTACTGGTGGTTTTAGTGCTGCAGTGTGGAAGCTGTGAGGCTGCAGCTTTGAAAGTAGCTCATCCCATATGTGACCCATGCCACTGCAGTGTGCCCAGGTGAATGTTGGAAGAGTTCTCTAAAATTCAATGTTGAAAATGAGGGAAAACAGAGAAAATTTGGCAGTGTCTGCAGAAGAGACCATTTGAGTGCAGATTTTCCAATCCTGGTACTGACTGTCAGATATTTAAATGATGGATCTATTGACTTTGCTCTTGTCAGCACTTTGAAGGGATGTTTTCCTTAAGGTAAGGGAGTGATAGAGGATGCTTAGTGTGAAAAGAATGAAATCTCCCTGATTCATTAATGTATGAAGCTGAAATACCGTTGTTGCTGTGTAAGAGTCTATGGAAAGGCCTTTGAGAGGTTTAGAGGTGACTACAGTGATTCAAACAACCCATGACAAACCTTTGACTAACTTAAGAAAAACCATTAAAGGTATTTTACAACTTAAGTAATTCTGACTTTCTTTTGAGACTACAGGCACCCCACATATGTAGCACACTATGTGCTGGGTTAGGTGCTTCAGCCTAAATGAAGCCTGGTTGGGTCAAATTGGGCTCATCATAGACTCACAGTCTGGTCTGCCAGTGCCAACCCCCTACCATGGGCAGCAACACCTCTCCCCAGACCAGAGCCCCCAGACCCCCATCCAGTCTGGCCTCCAACACTGCCAGGGATGATGGAGCAGCCACAGCCTCCCTGGCAACCTATTCCACGGCCTCAGCACCCTCACGGGGAGGGATTTCTGCCTCACATCTCATCAGTCTCCCCTCTTAATTTGAATGCATCCCCCTGGTACTCAGCACCAGAATCCCTTGGAAGAAATCCCTCTGCAGCTTTGCTGGAGCCCCTTCAGGGACTGGAAGCTTCTCTAAGGTCCCGCCAGAGCCTTCTCTTTTCCAGGCTGAACACCTCCAACTTCCTCAATCTGTCCTCAGAGCAGAAGGGTTCCAGCCTTCTGATCATCCTCTAGACACAGTCCAACAGCTCCATGTTCTTCTTATACTGAGAACACAATACTCAGGTGAGGTCTTAAGGAGGCAGATAGAAAGACTTCCTTCCATTGCCCTGCTGCTGACACTTAATGCAGCCCAGTTGGTTTCTGGGCTGCCCTCACACATTACCAGCAATGTCTTGACTTTCAGAGGTTAGCATGCCATCAAGTGGGGTGCACATCTGTCATGGGACCAGCAGAGGTTTTGACTCTCCAGAGAACTCCTGGTGTTCTGAGGGACTTAGCTAGAACTCTCTTTGCTTTACTTTTGAAGCCAAAGAACTGAGAAGGTCTGCCAGGGAGCTGCATGTACTGCTGCACCTGTTCATTATCTGCTTGTCAGAGCAGTGGGTTGGGTGGGATTTATTGCCACAATTTTCACACTTGGCCTTCAACAGCCGAGCTAACTGGCTTGAGATGCAATGTGATCCCTTCCAGAAGCCACAGCCAACACACATCAAGAAAAACCCCAATGATGTATTTATGATCCAAAATAAACCGCTGACACCTCCCAGCGCTTCAGTGTCAGATGTCTCAGAGACCCACGGGACATGGAGCAGCCACTGTGTCCCACTAGACGGCTCAGGCTGTCCAAGCTGCTGCAGGAGCAACATCTCTCCATGTCAGATCACTGGGGTGTTACGTTGGCTCCTTGAAATGTTATGCTCAATCTGATTTGCACCTGCATCACCAGACCCTTTAGCAGGGGAGACCTGAGAGTAGCAGCACAAGGAGTGAGGGTGAACGGGCCTGGCAGCATCACGGGGCTGTTTCCTCCAGGAGCTCAGGTCTGTAAGCCAAAGCCATTCATTTGAGAAGTTCACACAAAGGTTACAGGGGAGAAAAAAAACACTTCAACTGAAAACATTGTCAGCACAGCTGTTGCTGAGCCCAGTAAAGCTTCCTTTCAAGTCTCATGCCTTTCCACAGGGGAAGCAGGTTTTGTTCCAGAGCTGGTCCTCTGCTCCAGGGCTGTGATGTTTGGAGTGGGCAGAATCATGATGGGTTCAGCAGAGTAGGGTTTGTGTATTTGTCAGGGGTATAGTGAATAGGTGCTGGTCTCATTTCACAGGTAATTAGTGATAGTACACAAGGAAATGGGCTTCAAGCTGCCCCGAGAGGAGTTGAGGTTGGCCCTGAGGAGAAACTTCTCCCTGGAAAGGGCCCTCAGACCTTGGCACAGGCTGCCCAGGGAGGGGGTTGAATCGCCATTCTTAGATTCCTGGAATGATTGAGGTTGGAAGGGACCTTCAAGATCATCCAGTTCCAACCCCCTGCCATGAGCAGAGACACCCCCCACTAGATCAGGCTGCTCAAGGCCCCAGCCAATCTGGCCTTGAACACTTCCAGGGAGGGGGCAACCACAACGTCCCTGGGCAACCTGGTCCAGTGTCTCAGTACACTTTGCGTGAAGAACATTCTCCTGACTTCCAGTCTAAAGCTCCCCTCTTCCAGCTGGAAACCATTCTCCCTGCTCCTACCACTCCAAGCCCTTGGAAACAGCCCTCTCCAGCTTTCCTGGAGCCCCCTCCAGTAAGATCTCCCCAGAGTCTCCTCTTCCTCAGGCTGAACAGCCCCAGCTCTCTCATCCTGTCCCTGTAGCAGAGGTGCTCCAGCCCTCCCTGCATCCTCGTGGCCCCCCTCTGGACACGGTCCAAAAGCTCAATCTCCTTCCTGTGCAGGGGCTCCAGAACTGGGTGCAGTCCCACAGATGTGGATTCATGAGAGCAGAACAGAGAGGGAGGGTTCCCTCTCTCACCCTACTGGTCACACTTCTCTTGGTGCAGCCCAGGATGCAGTTGGCTTTCTGGGCCACAAGCAAACATTGCCGGCTCATGGTGAGTTTTTTATTGACCAGCACCCCCAAGTCCTTCACCTTGAGGCTGCTCTCAGTCTGTTCCCCACCCAGCCTGTATTTCTGCCTGGGCTTGCCTCAACCCAGGTTGAGGACCTTGCCCTTGGCCTTGTTGTCTCTCATGAGGGTGGCACTGGCCCAGCTCTCCAACCTGTCCAGGGCCTTCTGGATGGCCTCCCTTCCCTCCAGCATGGCCCCCACACCACACTGCTTGGTGTCATTGGCAGACTTGCTGAGGGGGCACTCAGTACCACTCAGTACCACTGTCCTTATCACCCACAAAGATGTTAAACAGCAGTGGTCCCAGTACTGACCTTTGAGGGATCCCCCTCATCACTGTTGTCCATTTGGACTTTTTGTTGTTGACCACAACTCTGAGTGCAACCATCCCTTTCCGTGTTTCACAATCCTGAAGATCTGGAGCTCAGGGACAGGGTTTGGCAGTGGGTTGGGACACTTGGGGTCAGGGTTGGGCTTGACGAACTTAGAGATCTTTTCCAATCTGAATAATTCTATACATTTGTGTTCCACTGAAGTTAACATCACACAAGACATTTATCCTGGTGAACTGAAGCTTCTTGATGCAGTTTAAAAGGAACTTTGCATGTCTGCCAGTGTGTTTATGTAGATTGAGCTGTGGTTCAGGACAAGAGGTGTTTGCAAACATGCAGTCTGGTTGGTCCACCTGTCCAACTCCTGGAGCTGCAATTAGGAACCTGTCTTTATAAAATGACCAACACAGACATCAAGGCTTCCAGAAACGTGAGCTGTGGTTGTGGCCCAGTTCCATGGTGACTTTCAGGTCAGGTTATACCCAGGCTCTTTGTGATAGGAGGTTCTCACTACTTTGTCCTGGGTAGGATGTTTGTGGTGGTGCTGGTGGTGAAATAAAGATGTGGAAAAGCCATCCCAGTAAGGTTTAGGCTGGGCTTATGGTAAGTTTAGGGCTAGATATTGAAGAGTTTGTTGGATGGTGGAACAGGCTGCCCAGAGCAATGGTGGAGTCACTATCTCTAGAGGAATTTCAAGGACATGTAGACATTGGGCTTAGGGACATGATTTAGCAGTGACCTTATAGTGCTGGACTCGACGATCTTAAAGGTCTTTTCCAATCAAAGAGATTCTGTGATCACTGAAGAGGACTTTGGAGGAAAAAGGGGAGAAGTAAAGCTGGCAGTTGCTTTGGGTTCAGCATTGCTTATGAACCTTACAAGATCAGAGGGTCACGGGGAATATCTTGCTAGTGATGTGTAATGGTTTGGAAATAAACACCAGGGGTGACTCCAGCTGCCTTTGATCTAACTAAATGGCTATTATGTAGATTCTATTTAACTTATTTTAAAATTAGGCAAAGAGCATACAGGAATGAGCTCTGCGTGCTAGATGCTTGAACTTCCAACTGTGTGTTCAGGACCAAACAAAAGGGAAATGGTTCTCTTTCAAGGAGCTGATCATTTGGTAGATACAGAACACAAAGCGGGCATGAAATACTGTGGGAAAGAGGGACTGGCTTTCTACCTTATCCCGTGTTTTTTACATTGTGGATTTTTCTTGATGAAGGCCAGAATTTGCAGATTTCAAACAGTGTCCTTTGCTGTCTGCAGTTGTCTGTGAATTTTATTTGTTTTTGAAGTGGGACTTCTTAAGTTGAAAGCAGTGAGCTCTTCACTTAAAAAGATGGACAAATAAGTTAAATCCACAGCAGGCAGGGTTTTTTCAAAGTACACCAGAAACTTTCGAGAGTCTGTGCAGAAAGTTTAGCAGACCTGGCTTATGCTTTAGCGCAGGGTGGGCTCATCTTCATGGTCCTGTGGCATCCCAGTTAGCTTCCAGGAAAGACACTGAGGTGCTGGAGTGGGTCCAGAGAAGGGCGACAAGGTTGGGGAAGGGTCTGATGAAAAGAGGAGCAGCTGAGGGGGCTGGGTAGTCTGGAGAAAAGGAGGCTGAGGGGAGACCTCATTACTGTCTGCAGCTGCCTGACAGGAGGGTGCAGAGAGGTGGGGATTGGTCTCTTCTCCCAAGGAACAAGGGACAGGACAGGAGGAAATGGCCTCAAGCTGCCCCAGGAGAAGGTGAGGTTGGCCCTGAGGAGAAACTTCTCCCAGGAAAGGGTCATCAGGCCCCGGTATAGGCAGCCCAGGGAGGGGATTGAATCCAGCTATCTGGTGGACCAGAGATGTTCACCCCAGCAGCTCTGCCTGGTTAACTGCTCCTGTGGTGAGAGGGGAGAGTTACCCAGTGCTTTTCAGGCCATGCCAGCTTTCTCACTGGTGTAACCTGGCTGCAGGATCCAGCTGATGTGACTTGGCTGATGGCTACTGAATCTTATTCTGGCAACCTGGGTGAAACCACTGAAGCAGTAGACTCATCCAAACTTTTCAGGACAATTTCTTAATTTTCTAACAACCATGAAAATAAACATGTGCTGCTCTTAACGTGCCAGAGTCTCTCCTAGAGGCTCGTGAGTATAGCTAAAGGTAGTTCACCAAAGAAGGACTGGGCGTGATAAATTATTACCTTCCCACGTGGGGAGGTGAGATATTTTTTTTGCTTTTGTGCAGGATCCATTGTCCTAACAAATAGGAAGGACAGCACTCATTACTCTAAGAAATGACAGTGCTTCTGTTGACTCATCACTACCTGGCATCTCTCTCTGACTATTGACAGTACTTGAGAGTGGTTTGTGGTATTTGTCTGCAGGCTCATGCTGAGAGTGACTAGCACACGGGTCTCCAGAAGCATTATTCAGCAGTAGATGTTGTGAGCAATAAACAGTGTGAGCAAGCTGGTGACCAGGTTGGCCCAAGATCATTAGGAGAATCTAAAAAGGAAGACTTTGTGGCAGTAAGACATCTTCACTGTTGAGTCACTGGCAATAGAACAAGGGGAAACAGTGTCAAGTTGTGCCAGAGGAGGTTTAGGTTGACCATCGGGAGAAATTTCTTCCCTGACAGAGTGGTCAGGGGTTGGAATAGGCTGCCCAGGGAGGGGAGGAGTCACTGTCCCTGGAGGGGTTCAAACAACAAGTAGCTATAACCCTAGGAAACAGGGTTTAGTAGGCAGGGTGGGGTTAGGGTGATGGTTGGACTGGATAAGCTTGGAGGTCTCTTCCAAGCTTAATGGTTCTGCGGTTCTATGATTCTACATCCAGTGCTGTGTTGAAAGATTGATAAGGTCTGGTAAAAAAATTACCCAGTATTTCTCCTTCTGCTTTACTAATTTTTCAAACTGTGAAGATGTCAGTCATAGAATTGTACGATCATTCATCTTGGAAAAGACCCTTGGGATCATTGAGTCCAACCATCAGTAGATTGTGATGTGTGTGGTGCGATTTGCTTTTTTGACCCACTCGCAGCTTTTTAGGCAGAGGATCCTGCAGCAGCACTTAAGAGGGCAGCTGCTGCTCCTCCCTTTTAGTTGCCCCCAACAAAAAATCAGAAAGAACATCATCTCCATGAGTTTGCGTGACCCTGAAAGTTTCAGTTTACGTATCCTCTTGCTCAGAAACCTTGCCTGCAGAGAGACTTTTCCTTCCTGAAGTTACTCAGAGGTTGCGAGAGCTGTGGCTGAGGCTTCAAAGAACAGGAAGAGTCAGTGTTGTCTTATCCTCGGGCAGAAGTGGAAATCCAGCTGTCTGTGTATAAATAACAAGGGAGTTGAATCTGTGTCCATCTGTGAGGTGCAGACCTTAACACCCCTGTTTTTCTCATACTCAGTTTTCTTTGTCTAAAAAAAAAAATCCAAGCTTTTAATAAAAATTAATACACAGACTGAC
>VZRI01005093.1:31823-112358 GCA_013397515.1 Upupa epops | reverse complement strand
GGGGCCTCCACCACCTCTCTGAGCAGCCTTTTCGTCCTGTTCAGCCTCACTCTGCCCTTTTCCAGCTTCAAACCATCACCCCTTGTCCTATCATTCCATGCCAGTGCAATTCTCTCTCTTTCTTTATGTATAAAATACAATATGATGAAACTTGTTTCCTTGAAGTAGTAGGAGTTTTGCATTAAGCTGCAGCTCAAGTTTTCCACATTCATCCAAACAGAAGCAAGGAAGACATAATGCCATTTTACCCCATTGTATTCAATACTTAACGAGTACAAACAGTTACTTACTTGATTGTTTCACATTCATTTCACTAATACAATTGTTCACTTGTAGGCTGAGCTTAGGGTTCACGCATTTATTAAAACATGAGAAAATTGCCTGAATAACTTAACTTCAGACTCCGTTTTTCATTAGATATGAACCATTACCTTCATGATGGTAAAATATCAAAACAAACCTACAACTACTGGTATCATTTTGTTTTCACGCTCTGTGTATTAATGGGGTTTTTCTGATTTTCAGGAGCAGTTTTTTTCAACTAGTTTATCATCTTCCTGTGTGACTTGGTCTAGGTGATCCTGCTGTGGCAGGGGGATTGGACTAGATGATCTTTTGAGTTCTTTTATGACTCCTAATGATTCTATGATCACAAAGACTTTAGATCACTGTATTTTATTTAACTAAGTATTCTCGATGAAGCCTTTTAGAGCCTTTTCATACCACACGATGCAGAAGAGGAGCCCAACAGGACAGGTTGAGAGGAAATTAGTAGTTGTATTAATCCACTTATTGGTTGTTTAGATACAGCAAAGCTGGTCTGCCATAGTGTAAAAGTTCAACTATTTTAGAAAGAACTTTTACCCCTGGCATGAGAAAGGTTTGTCTCTATCTAGCCCCACTTCGTAATTGATTTGGATTTACCCAAAGTTACAACCTCAGAGAAGCTGACAAAGCTCGAAACCCCAGGGCTGAAAAGATGTCACGCAGAGGCTGATGGGGGTAGCAGATGAGAGTCTCTGCCCTGGAGCAGTCGCATCCCCTCAGATGGGTGGACCAGATGGCCGAGGTTGGTAGCAGCATCAACAACCCAGCTTCTTTCTGCTGCCACCCTTTAGCAGAGCCCATACAAGCTGTGAGCTACCACAGCAAGTCTGACAGGAGGCGACTGGAGGAGTTATCAGAACTCAATCATCTGTCTGCACCCCAAGACCCTGTTCCTCTCTAGTCTGGAGCTTCGTACAGCTCCCTTCAACAGCAAGAAAACTGGTGGGGTTTGAAAACTTACTAACACTTGCTCTCAGGCAGCACTCAGCACCTCGCTGGGGTACATCAGGGCACGTCTGGTAAAACTTTATCTGTGCATCACTGCTGAGGGTCAACTGCACACCCACTGCTGCTCTTAACTGCTGTGAGACTGTCCCTAATGGCCACAGAATCAGGCTGGAAGTCTGGCACCCAATGTACTTTCAAACAAGAAAATGTGTTCAAAACAGTATTCTGTGGTTTGCCCATGCTTGGTGCTGACTAGAGCTGTGGAAGTTTTTGTGAACAGTGAGCCCAGGCTAGCAATGTTGAGATGGGAAGCTGAGAGCACTTCCAGTATCAATCAGAGACGCCCCTGCTTCCTAGTCATGGAATCACAGAATCGGTTAGGTTCCAGAACATCCAGTCCAACCATTCACCCAGCTGTCCCATCAGAAAGGGGATGGTTAGCAGATCAAGGGAGGTTATTCCTCCCCTCTACTCTGCACTAGTGACATGACATCTGGAGTTCTGGGCCCCTCAGTTCAAGGACACACAGCTGCTGGAGGGTGTCCAGCATAGAGCAATGAAGATGACAAAGGAAGTAGAGCACCTCCCTCATGAGGAAAGGCTGAGGGAGCTGGGTTTCTTGAGCTTGGAGAAGAGGAGGCTGAGGGGGGAACCTCATTCATGTCTATAAATCTTTGAGGGGTGGGTGTCAGGAGGATGGAGTCAGGCTCTTCTCAAGGTCATCTGGTGACAGGACAAGGGGCAAGAGGTGCCAGCTGGGACACAGGAGGTTCCATATCAATCTCAGCAGGAACTTATTCCCAGTGAGGGTAACGGAGCACTGGAACAGGCTGCTCAGGGGGGTTGTAAAGTCTCCTTTTCTGGAGACATTCAAGAACCGCTTGGATGTGTTCCTTGTGTGACTTGGTCTAGGTGATCCTGCTGTGGCAGGGGGATTGGACTGGGTAAGCTTTCAAGGTCCCTTCCAGTCCCTAATGATTCTATGATTACCTCATATTATCTTGACCTTTCAGTCTAGATGGTTCTGATTAAGGCACTTGACAATGACATTTGTGTTTTTCTGATTTGGTTTGATTTATATTGGACTCAATTGATTTATTTGGGTATTTAATTTCATTTTACTTCACGTTCCTTCATTCCACTTCTGTTTCTTTGTTTTAGTTCCTTCACTCTACTCTATGTTTCTTCATTTTACATCATCGTCCTTCCTTTTATTTCACATTTCTTCATTCCACTGTCATTCTGAACCAGTCAAAGCACTGCTTGTCCAGTGCTTTGGAAATCTCTGTAAAACCAAGGAAAATCAAAGGAATGACCTACAGCATAAGGTTTTACTGGCAAAGATGTACCAGCTAAGAGCCTGAAAAAATCCTTCGCTGCCCCAGCCAAGATAACTATGTTAGCAAAAAGCCTCCAGAGCAGGTTTTGTGTAGCTCTTCCAACTGAGGAATGCTCTTGCTGGCTGAGCTTGTGTCATTTGGAGAGGTGATGCAGCCTCCTGCCAGAAAACCTCCTGCATCTCTATTAACAGGATGCTGCTGACACAGACATAAAGCCAGAGCAGCAAAGGATCTTCTGCTCTGCTGGCAGGTTGGGTGCTCTCATACACTGGAAGCACCTACCGCCACCTCAGTCCACGTTAACTGCAAATAAAAACTGAATTGTTCAGTGATCTTTGTGGATTTTTCAGATATTATTTTCCTGTGGCTTGTGGACGTGCCCAAGCTACCTTCAAACAACCCAGATCGCGTATCAGATGCTCCTCAGCGTTAGCTGTGCCAAGTACTGCACATGCTAATTTAGGTCGCTTCCTGGCAGCATAAATTGGCCCTTATGAAGCTCCACATTCCTAGGACTGGACCATTTTAGAGCTCATGTACTAGAGACAAGCCAGCATCCCCCTGCTGCAGTCAGCAGTTCAGGAACATGAACACTTGTGATGATCAGGCTTTGCTGCTCTGCTTCTGGTTGAGTCAGGTGGAACTTATTAACCCTTCAAAACTTTATTGTTGTGTCAATGAGATGCAGAGAGATTTCCTCAGCTCAGATCTCCAGTTGTGTGACAGCAAGCTCCTGCTGTCATACCAGCTGGCTGACTGCAGCTAGACCCTGCTGCTCCAGACCTCCTTTCCCATCACTGTGGTTCTCCAGCAGCCCAAAAGCAAATATCTCAGCAACTTTCACACTGAAATATGTTGCGATGGGTTATGAAGAAGGGATTGGCTTTTGTTTGCTTTAGTTGAGCTTTTCATGGAGACAGGTGCACCAAACCCTCTTGTCTAATGTACACAGAATCCCAGGCTGCTTTGGGTTGAAAAGGAGCTCAGAGATCACCCAGTGCCACCCCCCTGCCAAGGGCAGCAACACCTCTCACCAGACCAAGGTGCCCAGACCCCCATCTAGCCTGGCCATGGACACCTCCAGAGGGGACTGGGCAGCCACAACCTCCCTGGACAACCTTTTCCAGTGTCTCAGCACCTTCACAGGGCGAATTTCTGCCTCAGATCTCCTCTCTTTCAAAAGTACTTGGTCTGCAAGGAAACTCCCTGCAGAAAACCAACACTTAGTGCTCTGAGCTGTTGTAGGTTGGATATATTGGACTTATTCACGTATCCCAGGGAGCTGGTAGAGTCACCATCCCTGGAGGTGTTTAAACAAAAAGTACCTAGAGCCCTTGAGGCCATGGTCTAGGGGATGAGGAGGTGTTGGGATGTTGGGATGAGGGCTGGACTTCAATATCCTGGAGGTCTTTTCCAGCCAGGATTATTCTATGATTCTATGATTTTTACCTACCTGGTACCAGTTTATGCTACACAGTGGACTTTCTGTTGGCTTTAGAACAATCAACTGTTGGGAGGTTTGTAAGGGACATAAGGCAGCATCTCTGCTCAAGGGCCCTATTAGCACAACTGCCTGTGTTTGGGACTGTGATGTTCTCTGAGTTATTACAGGTCCACCAAGTCTTTCCTTCCTGTCGTAAGACACTAGGGACACAAGAAGTAAGATAATTGCATTAAGTTTAAAGTTTTAATAAGCTGAAGCCTGAGGGTTTTATTCTGGAGAATCATGAGTTTCGTTGGGGCTGTTCATTGAGGAATCTTATGTATGGGGGGGTGTTTTGTTGGTTTTTTTACTGAGCTCTGTATTAGGCAGATGACCTCTACGCTTTTTTAATCTAGAGTTATTTTAGAATTTAATATTTTTCTAATCATAATTGATTTTAATAACTTATACCCCAAGTGTAGGGGAGGTGTAGAAATTGTCAATAGAAGTTCTGCAACAGAAATTGGTTTACAGTTGGTCAACTACAGCAAGTCTTAAAATAATCTGTTTCAGTATGTTCATGTGTTGTTATCACTGCTGCTGTGATAACATCCGAAGATTCATTCAGGGAAATTTAGTCTTATTGTTAATTGAAAATGAGAACTAGTTTAACTTTGGGTTATTTATTATATTTGCTATGTGCTCTTCAAGTTGCTCAGAGATTTTAGTCCCCAACAAATAATATTTTATGAAGAATTGAGGGTCTAATTTGTTTAAAAAAAACTGAGAGAAACCCAGAACATTAGGACTTCTGTCCAGAAAACAGTGAAGATCTTCTTTCTTGGGAATCCCAGACTCATAACACTACAGGCATGCAGAACCATATGCTGTGGTGGAGAATTCCTCAACTAAATGCAGGTCTCAAGTGATGCCTCTCAGACACACCAGTAGTTGGGTTGCATGACACTGAGTGAAAGGAAGGTGGAAGAGCATCTTAGCTAACAGCAGACATGTATCAAGCTTCAAGGAGGGGAATGCAAGAGCAGCCCAGGCAGCCAGTTACGTCTTAGGCTGGACCTAAAGAAGTATCATCAGAGGGTCAAGGGGAGTGATTCTCTCCTTCTACTCTGCTCTTGTGAGACCTCACCTGCTGTCCTGCATCCATTTCTGGAGATCCCAGTAAAAGAAGGACATGGAACTGTTGGAGCACGAGGAGGCCACAAGGTTGATCAGAAGGCTGAAGCCCCTCTGCTGTAGGGACAGGCTGAGGGAGTTGGGGCAGTTTGGCCTGGAGAAGAGAAGGCTCTGGAGGGACCTTAGAGCAGCTTCCCATCCCTGAAGAGGCTCCAGAAAAGCTAGAGAGGGACTTTTTCCAAGAGACTCTGGTGTTAGGACAAGGGGAAGTGGATTCAAGCTCAAAAAGAGGAGATTGAGATGAGCTCTGAAGCAGAAATCATTGAGACAGCACCTGTGAAGGTGCTGAGGCCCTTGAACAGGTTGCTCAGGGAGGTTGTGGCTGCTCCATCATCCCTGGATGGGGCTTTGGGCAACCTGATCTGGTGAGAGGTGTCACTGCCTATGGCAGGGGATTGGTAATGAATGAGCTCTGAGCAACCTTTGAACCCAGACCAGTCTGGGATTCTGTGATACTGTGATGTGAAGTTACCAACTTTCTCTTATTTGCAGAAGGATTAGGTGAACTTTGTCCTCTCACACATCTCTCCTGGCATGTAGTTTCTTCACTCTTCCTACTTACCCTACTTTTACAAATAGGTCAGAGAGTTCAGCTGATTCTACTTTGATGAAACAGAATTTTTACGGAAAATTCATTTCTTTTCTGGAAATCATTGAAGATGTTTGGACAGGGACTTCCAGTTCATTTTCCTTTCAAAGAAATTCAGTATGCACAGGCTAAAACCACTTAGAGACTCAAACCAGTGTGAGGCAACTGGAGACAATGGAGGGCTTGCGTCAAAATTGTATTGCTCCAAGCCAAATGCTTTTTGTAGACGTTTATTCAAGGCCAATACATACCATGTAAACTCCTTGCTACAGCTGAACTGGCAATGGAAGACAGGGGAAGTAGAGGAAAGATATTCTTCAAAATCCAAGAGAAAGTAAAATTTGGGGCACTTTTTTCAATCCCTTTCTATTACTGCTAGTTACAAGCAACTCAGAAGAGGAAGTATGTCCCAAATAGGAAGGATGGGACACCTCAGTGCAAGAAGGACATTGAGATTCTGGAACAGATCCAGAGAAGGGTGTGAAGCTGATGATGCTTCTGGAGGACAGATGATGGAATCATAGAGTCATTAGGGATCAGAAGGGAACTCGAAAGATCATCCAGTCCAATCCCCCTGCCACAGCAGGATCACCTAGACTAAGTCGCACAGGAACACAGCCAGGTGGGTCTGGAACATCTCCAGAGAAGGAGACTGCACAACCCCCTGGGCAGCCTGTTCCAATGCTCTGGTACCCTCGCTGTGAAGAAGTTCCTGCTTATACTTACATGGAACCTCCTCTGTTCCAGCTTGCACCCATTGCCCCTTGTCCTGTATTGAGATGATCTTGAGAAGAGCCTGACTCCATCCTCCTGACACCCACCCCTCACATATTTATAGACATGAAGGAGGTCCCCCCTCAGCCTCCTCTTCTCCAAGCTCAAGACAACCAGCTCCTTCAGCCTTTCCTCATCAGGGAGGTGCTCTACTTCCTTCATCATCTTTGTTGCTCTACCCTGGACATCCTCCAGCAGCAATGTGTGCTTCTTGAAGTGAGGGGCCCAGAACTGCACACAATACTCCAGATGTGGTCTCACTAGTGCAGAGTACAGGGGGAGAAGAACCTCTCTCGATCTGCTAACCACCCGTCTTCTGATCCCCCCCAGGATGCTGTTGGCCCTCTTGGCCACACGAGCACATTGCTGGCTCATAGTCATCCTGCTGGCCACTAGGACCCCCAGGTCCCTTTCTCCTACACTGCTCTCCAGCAGGTCAGTCCCCAACCTATACTGGTCCCCAGGGTTGTTCTTGCCCAGATGCAATCTGATGAGAAGTGGGTGAGGGAACTGGGTTTGTTTAGTCTGGAGAAAAGGAGACTGAGGGGAGCCTTTATTGCTATTTGTGAAGTGTGGATGTAGAGAGGTGAGGGTTGATCTGTTTTACATAGTGGGAAGATGTAAGACAAGAGGAAACAGTCTCAAGTGGTCCCAGGGGAGAGTTAGTTTGTATATCAGAAAAAATTCCTTCCTAACAGAGTAGTCAGGGTTTGAACTTCCACTTGAAAATATGATTTAGTGGCCATGGTGGGCTTGAGTTGATGGTTGGATTGGATGATCTTGTAGATTTCTTCCAATCTTAATCATTCTGTTATGGGTGTGGATTTAGTTATGCAACCCCATAACTGACAAGAGTACTGGGATAAAAGATAAGTACCAAAGACACATTCTGTCATCTATTCCAAATATAGCATGAACACACATATATATAAGTTTTTTGTGTAATACAAACTTAGAGAGCATTGACATCCAACCCTACAGGAATTTAGCAGTAGAAGACTTATCGAATTGACCAGTAAATGGGTAATTAATATAATTCAACAAATTAAAAGAATTCATCTTTGGGACTTGACAAGTTCTTGTTTATGTGGTGGAGCTGAACACTTGTAAAAGAGTTTGCCAGCAAAGTGAAGGAACTAATTGTCAACTACTGGCCTATAGAGAGGACTTTCAAAATGATGCTTGAATGCTTTCTGAGTTAGAATGATTCAGAATTGTTTAGGCTGGAAAAGATCTTTCAGCTCATGAAGTCTAACCATGAACCCAACTGCCCAACTAAACCCTGGATGATTTTTCTGTGGCTGAATTGAGGGCTTTAAGCATTTTAAAATCACTTTCACTTAGAATCATCAAATCACTTAGGTTGGAAAGGACTTTCAAGGTCACCAAGCCCAACCCTGAACCCAGCTGTCCCAAGGCTACTGCTAAACCCTGTCCCTGAGCTCCAAATTTCCACAACTGTCAAACACATCCAGGGATGGCTATTTAATCCCCTCCCTGGGCAGCCTGTGCCAAGGGCTGAGGGCCCTTTCCAGGGAGAAGGTTCTCCTCAGGGCCAACCTCATCTTCCCCTGGGGCAGCCTGAGGCCATTTCCTCTTGTCCTGTCCCCTGTTCCTTGGGAGAAGAGACCAGCTTCCACCTCTCTGCACCCTCATGTCAGGCAGTTGTTGTGGTGAATACTGGACTAGCCATTCCAAGGAAATTAAATACAAAGTCATGATGATTTGTAATTAATAAATTTAACCAAAGATGCAGAAACCAAACTTCACTGTGACTCCAAAGTGGGAACACAAAGGTAAAATGGAAATGCCTGAATGAAGTCTGATGGGGAGCTAGAGTTGTGTATTGAGTGATGTAATGAAAGAGAATCAGTACCTACCGAAGAACTGCCACTTTACTTACATCTGACTATAAATGAATTATTGGAAGAAGAAGCACAGAGTGAGCAGAGAATCACTGAATCATTAAGGTTGGAAGAGACATTCAAGCTCATCCAATCCAACCGTAAATCCAATCCCATCCTGCCCACTAAACCCTGTTCTCCAGGGCCACATCTATTCATTTTTTGAACACCTCACAGGGGCAGTGACTTCCCTCCTCTCTGGGCAGCCTGTTCCAACCCCTGACCACTCTGTCAGGGAAGATATGTTTCCTAATGTCCAATCTAAACCTCCTCTGTCTAATCTAAACCTTTCCATAAGGCATCTATTGAAGGGATGCACAGAGATGTCTTCCTGCAAAATGTATTCAGCCAGGAATATTTTATGATTTAAAAATGAGCATTGAGCAGGAAATCAAGTAGATCCTAGGCCGTGGAAATTTCCTGTCCGACAACAAAACAATCTATTCTCTGAGTGGAATTTACTGATGTACAAGGCATAAAATTAACTCTATGCTTTGGAATTGCTGCTTCAGTGAAAAGCCACAATTATCCTGGAAAAAAAACCAAACAACCCAACTCTCCAAAACAAATTTAATTTGTAGAATTGGAAGTAATCTGTTGTCTTCTAAAATACATACTCAGTTTTAGCCTATCCACTGGCTGCGTGGAATAAGACCAGTGCAGGGAAGTGTAAATCATGCAACATGGACTTCGGTACAAAGTTGTATTACATTTAAAGGGTAGCTAGGTGCTACTTTGTGTTGAACATCAATATATTTTATTCTATTTTTTAGTGCTCACTATTTTTTTTAATTCATAGGAATTCTAAACTATTTTTAGAAAACATAAATATTTTTTGAATTAGGCATTCACTGACTATTGAAATTGCTATGGCCAGAAGCACGTGAGATCTTTAGTCTTCTTGCAAGATAAATTATCATCCCTGAACAGAGCAGAGTAAGGTTAATGATTGCACTCAATGGTCTTTTCGACCCCATTCTGTGCTTCTAGGATTCTAAGAGAGTCTGTTGCTTGAATGTCACCTGAACCTGTTCTCCGTCGTCGTTATTATCCATTAATGTCCAATGGCAGCAGAGAACTTGAGCGGTTATGATAGAGGTTAAGTGTCCTGGGTTTGATGTGCTCTGTTGTGACATTGATGTGTTGCTTAAAGATGGATGCATTAGACTTCTTGTTTAAGTGAAGGTTACACCCTTGAGCCTTTCTCCTCTTGATGGTTTGGGTTTATGTCAATTTCCTTCCCGAGTTGGCTGGTGAAGACATGGGCACCTATTTAAACTTACTTAGACAAATCTGTAACTTCATCTCTGTTAATCCCTTTGATCCCTCTTTGCTGCCACATCCATGAACCCTTGTCCTGACCCCAGTACTGTGGCTGAATTATCAAAAACCTTCTCACTGTCAGCCTCAGACTCTTTCCTGATCTCTCTGAAGGGAACACAGTTCTGCAGGCAGCCAAAAGATGAGCAGCAAGCACCAGCAGCACGTCTAGTTAAAGATGATCAAGTTGAAAATGTCCCTGCTCTCTACAGGGAGGATGGACTAAGAGACCTTTAAATGTTCCTTCCAACCCCAAACTTTCTATTAAATGAGTTGATATTTTGGGCCACTTGTCTTTTTCAGGTCTCAGGTTTGGGGCCAGCCTTGTTTAAGGTCTTTATTGATGTCCTGGATGTGGGGATTGAGAGCACCCTCACTCAGTTTGCAGACAACACCAGATGATGTGGGAATGCTGATCTGCTCAAGGGCAGGAAGGCTCTGCAGAGGGACTGGGACAGCTTAGATGAAGGGGCTGAGGCCAGTTGTCTGAGGGAGAAGGCCAAGGGCCAGCTCCTGCACTTTGGTCACAATAGCCCCAGGCACTGCTACAGGTTGTGGGATGAGGGGCTTGAAAGCTGCCCAGCAGGAAAGTAGCTGCCGTGCTGGGAGACAGCTGGCTTCATAGGAGCCAGCAGGGTGCCCAGAGGGCCAAGAAGGCCAACAGCATCCTGGCCAGTTCTCGTGCTCTTAGACTCAGCCCTTGTGAGGCCTCATCTTGAATCCTATGTTCAGTTCTGGGCCCCTCATGATAGGAAAGACAGGGAGATGCTGGAACAGGTCCAAGCTCAGGAGGGGTTGAGAGACCCAGTCGAGTGAGGAGAGGCTGAGGGAGCTGGGCAGGGTGAGCTTGGAGGAGGCTGCGGGGGATCTCACTGCCCTCTCCAGCTCCCTAAAGGGAGGTTGTGGAGGGGTGGGTAGTGGCCTCCTTGGTGCCTACTGACAGAAGCAGGGGCACTGGTCTTCAGTTGAGGCAGGAGAGGGTTAGATTGGATCTGAGGCAGAGATTCTTTTCAGCCAGAGTGATTGGGCACTGGCAGGGCCTTCCCAGGGAGGTGGTGGATTCCCCATGCCTGGAGGTGTTGAAGAACAGTGGCTCTTCCCGCCCTGCACCAGTGGCAGCATGGGGGGCGTCAGGTGGTGTTTATCAGTCTCTCAGGGACTGAGGTTTTTGTTGGGGTGGGGGTGGTTGAACTCAGGGATCTGGGAGTTCCTTTCCAACCAGGATTACTCTGTGTTGGATGTCGTGTGTTATTCCCCATATCACCTGTGATCTGAAAAGCAAAGATTTTGTGTATCAGGCAACCAAAAAGGCCAACAGCATCCTTGCCTGTATTAGAAATACTGTGGGCAGCAGGATCAAAGATGTGATTGTCCCCCTGTTCTGGGCACTGGTGAGACCACACCTTGAGTACTTGATTCACTCTTGGGCAGCTCCATATAAAAGCTACAATGAGGTGCTGGAGTGGATTCAGAGAAGGGCAAGTCTGTTGGGGAAGGGTCTGGAGAACAACCCTTGTGAGGAGCAGCTGAGGGAGCTGGGGATGGCTAGTCTGGAGAAAAGGAAGATGAGAGGAGACCTTCTTGCTGTCTTCAACTGCCTGACAGGACATTACAGAGAGGTGGGTGCTGGGCCTTGGAGCATGGTTAAGTGGTGGATCTAGTGGATTTACTAGTTGAGGGTATGTGGTTGGACTTGATGATCTTAAAGGTCTTTTCTAACTGTATGTTTCTAAGAAAGAGGAGGCAATCGATGGCTGAGAGATCTTCCATGTGTGTAGAGAAACTGTGAGTAGCAAACCTCAGCTAGGTCTGGAAAGGGAGAAGGGAACTGCGCATCTTGTTTCCTTGTGCTTTGAAGAACAAGGTGCTGGTCTTAGATTAAATTGGTGGCTAGAGGATATGGGGCACAACAGCTTGAGAAAAAACTACTTTTCAAAGCAGCGTGTATTTTTTCCCCTGGCTGGTCATTAGCAGTGCTTCTGAAGACCAGTCCTTCCTGGAGGAAGTCATGCTGGAACTCAATGAGCTGCTGACAGTTTAAGCTTCCCCCAGCGTGTAATAAGTCCAAGTAATTGCTTCATACTTATGCTTCAAGGACAATGATATTTTTGTTCCTTTGCCTGCTTAGATCACATTTTGTGCAAGAAGGCACAGCCCTGGTGCAGGGGTATCAGTATATACGGTGTTTCTAAAACTTAATATACAGCAGGGGTTGCTCACTGCAAGTTGTGTGGCTCATAGGTCATGGTTTTTTCATCATGGAAAGGGTGCTCACAGTGTGGACTGGACTGCCCAGGGCATTGGGGGAGTCCCCATCCCTGGAGGTATTGAAGGACAGACTGGCTGTGGTCCTTAGTGCCCTGGTCTGGTTGATGGGGTGATGTTAGGCTGAGCTACATGAGTTCAGAGGGCTTTTCCAGCCTCAATGATTCTGTGATTCCCTGCAGTCAAAGAGCCATCTCTTCCATGATCATCTCATTCTTGTAGCTCTGACTCCTAAAGGAGATTGTAAACCTGCAGTCTAAAAACCAGGAGAGAGGAGGGGAAAGGAAGGGAAGGGAAAGGGAAAGGGAAAGGGAAAGGGAAAGGGAAAGGGAAAGGGAAAGGGATGAATATGTTGTAGCTTAGATATTCATGAGTCCATATTCTGAGAAAGGCTGGTACAAGGTCTGAGTGACTCAGCCATTTGATTGAATCAGCCCTATGATTTAGGAGACAAAGCATTTATTGGTGCTTGAAATGTCTATGCATGTTTCAAGATGGAGATTGCAGTGTCAATAGAAACCTTTATATTGAGGCTCAACCATCCTCCGGAGCTTAGGATTTTCATCCCCAGTTTAGGAGAGTCAGTGGTGGTTGCTGCAACGGCCTCAAGGTCATCCTGAGAGATTCCCTGTTCTCACATAATTTCATAATGGAGGGAGATTTCCCATCTTTATATTTAAGAGGTGAAGTGCTCAATGTCCAAAGATTGGCTGGAAATATCAATATTGAGTTAAGTTGAAAGAAGCTCTGCCTCCCACAAAAGATATTTTCTTGTAAATACGTGGTTTTATCCTGCCCTCCAAAATATGCCTCACTGGAAGGTAAATGATGGGAAAAAATCATGCATGAGGAAAGGCTACCCTTCAAGAAAGGTGATTTTTAAGAGATTCTTCAAACTTGCTTACCCAGGATGTCCTAACCTCAGCTGAATTCCTGAATCAGGTAGCTCCCTATCTGGAACTGGTTGTTCTGTGTTACTGGGACTATTTACTGTGAAAAAAGAAAGTTGATGGGAGACCTCATTGCTGTCTGCAACTGCCTGACAAGAGGGTGCAAAGAGGTTGGGTTGGTCTCTTCTCCCAAGAAAAAGGGCACAGGACAAGAGGAAACAGCATCAAGCTGCCCCAGGGGAAGTTGAGGTTGTCCCTGAGGAGAACCTTCTCCCAGGAAAATGCCATCAGGCCTTGGCACAGGCTGCCTAGGGAGGGGGTTGAATCACCACCCCTGGATGTGTTTCACAGTTGTGGAGATTCAGAGCTCAGGGACTGGGTTTAGGAATGGGTTGGGACAGTTGGGTTGGATTTTATGAGCTTGAACGTCATTTCCAACCAAAATGATTCAGTGTGATTCTATGACACAAACTGGGGAACAGCAGTTAGTGATTTTAAAAGATAAAAAATTTAAGACACCACCCTCCCAGAAAAAGAGGCTAGAAGTGATAATTCATAATGTCACACTGTGTTCGTATGGAGCTGGAAACAAGGGTGTTTGGTCAAAAGCATTTTACTTGTGCAGTATTCTGATGAAACAAGGAGGTAGTTTGCATAAGACACAGGTAAGTGTGGCATCAAACATCTGAACTGAGGTGTTTATTTTGAAGTTTATGATTCAGCACCCACATGCCAATTGTAAGAGCTGCTTTCAGAGCCGTGTTTTTCAGTGGAGCAGCCTGTGTGCTGATAAGCAGTTAGTAGAGCATGAACAAAGAATTCCTGGTTTTAGAAATGTTGTCTGTGTCGCCGTTTGTACAAAAGGAAGCAGAGAATAAGGGAGAGAGAAGAAAAAAACATTAACTTTAGTGCCACATAGACGGCGATGAAGACGCTAGTTGCGAAAAGCCGGGTTTATAAGTATAATTCATTATACTTTCTTTGATCCAGTGTTACAAATTAGGGTCACTCGTGTCAGGAGATTAAAACCTTTTTGTCTCTCTTTGATATCAAACTATTCTTCCCCAGTTCCTTTTATCTTGCAGAGTGGCGCTGAATTCCGCAGCATCTTTGTCAGTTCACTCGCGTTTATTTGTAGCAATCGTTTAATTGGTTTTAGAACTTAATGTTATTTAGTCATATTGTCATTTGCAACAAGAGAGGCTCTTTTAATATCCTAAAAATGTCGAGAGTGTTAGCTGGGTAAGCATAAGAGAGACCACAAAGAATTTTGGGAGCGTGGTGGGAGTGCAAGGTAGCTAAATTGGATAGAAAAAGGGGAATAAAAAAAAAAACAGCCCCATACAAGTCAAAGTAAGATTGTACATCAGAAAAACTACAGCAATCTACTGAAAATTAGTAGATGATAGTCATGAGTAGCTTACAGTGAACCACGGGCACCAGCTTCCCTGAAGCACAGAAATAGGAACTTGGAGAAGCTTGTAAAAGGTGTCCTCAGGGAATCTTCCATTTTTTCACTATGATACCTTTAATCCTAGAATTGTCAAGCCACATGGAAAATAATAGGACTGAATAGTTCAGTCACTTAAAAGTTAGTATTATTTCTTTTATCAAAAATATTAGGTCTTTTCTGTGTTTCTGGAGCTGTTAGGGTTTGCATAAACTTTAAAACAAGTGGAAGTCAAGTATTGAACCTGTATTGCTCTTTCCTTTTTTAATTTAAGATCATTATCTGTGACTAAGCAGACTCTATTCAATAGGAAGAAAGAACTTAAAGCCAATATTTTTTAACAGATGATTCAACGAGAGGCAGAAGTAAAGAATAAGGTAACTGCTGTGGCGTTGACAGACTCTGTTCACAATGTGTGGCATCAAGAAGTTGGGAAAACTATTCGAGAGTGGATGCGAGAGGTGAGACCGGGTTTTCTTTTCTTTCATTTTTTTTTAAAGAGTTGGGGAATGTACGTCTGTATATGGCTCTATAAACACGTCTTTGTCTGCTGACCTCTTCTATCACTTTAGGGTATGAAAGGCAGCACATTACAGGACCATGGAAATTGTGTGCCCATACCAGCCCCTAAAATAACCGAGATTAAAGCCATTTTTGAACTTCAAAGGTAGCAGTCAAAATAATAAGAATCGAGTCCAGTGTTTCTTCCAGCTGCACAGCGATAGAGAGACATACACTGAGACAGCCCACACGTTGCCTGGTATCCAGAGCAAAGTCCTGGGTGCACCCCAGTGCTCCTGGCTCCATCTGGAGATGGTGGAAAAGCCCCTTTAAGCTCTTTGTGACTCAGTTTTATGATTTGCACAGTTCTCTCAGGAGCTTTCTGAGATTTAATGACTTCCTAAAGTGCTCTGAGTTTGTCTGGTGAAAAGTCACCGCTGTCCTCCGATCCACATGTGGATGGTCCAAGATGATCTTGCTTGATGGTCAACAAGCACCAAGGTCCACCTTTGGGTGAAGGGTAATGCCATCCATTCACTAGTCATTTAATACTTGACTATGGGGTTGTTATCTTTCAAATTGTATTTTCTTAAACTGAGACCAACTAAACCTCTGTTTAGGGGTCTCTTCCCTACCAGGTAGTGTTCATTTCTTTCATTTTCTATGTTGCCACTCTGCAACACTAAAACAAAATGTGCTCATAGGAAATGAAAAACAAAGTAATATCCTGAACTTTTTGTTAAACTTAACTTTTTTTCCCATGGATTTAGTGAAACTTTGTGTATAGACTGCCTGTTCCTGCCTTAACCTCACAGTTTTATAGGCCGTGACTGATGGGAATAGAGAATCACCTGGGATGCAGCCTGACAGCTCTGACTTAAATGTTAAAAATATAAAGAATGGTAACCCCTACAGGCTCTGTCAGGGAAAGAAAAAAATAATAAAAAAAAAAAAATCCCCATTTTCTTTATGGGAAATCAAAACCTTAAAATATATGTTATGTAGTAAAACTGAAGTTTTAAATCCTGTAATTTGAATCTGACAACTCCATTTTTCTTTAAGCATTTAGTCTGAATAAGACAAGTGCATTACCTTTAATTTCATTTGCAGAAAGTAGATCTTAAAGAATAAGTTAAATGATTAATGGCCTAAAAAGTGGATGGAGTGTCATAACTTACATTAGCATTGAAAATCTCCTATAAGAAAGAGGAGTTTTACATATGTGAAGTGTGGCTGAGTGGTATTAAGACTAGCATATCACCTGGATATCTCTTACTTTAATCAGGTTTAAGGCTACTGGTAAAATGAATAATAATTAAAATATACACCTAATCGCTGCCTGTCTGTAGGGCTAATTGCTGTCATTGAAAGAATGAATTGTTAAAAAAGTAATTCTTCATTGAAGCTATCTCTTCTGTATCATTGGTGGCCTATTTTTAGTACCTATAGAAGTCATGATTTTTGAATTTATTAGGAGCTGTGATGAATGATAAAACAAATCATCCATTTACATATCTTGACACTGCTTTCGAGAATACTTATTTCTTACAGGCAAGTGTCACATTGTATATAAAAGCTGGTTAATTGTGTGCTAATCTCCTGTATTATCTCCAGCTCTCTGATGTAGTGTTCTATCGGTAGTTAATATTAATTTTACTTATTTCAAATGAATGTAATACTTCATAAAAATTCTACTTCTTTTATAATTTCTACCATCTTACATTTGCAATTTCACATTCGGCTGTTAATTAAAATTATACATGCAAATTGTAAAGATGTATAACGTTTTACTACTTTAAGCCTTGAAGCCTTTGTGAAATACTCCCATTTTCACCATCTTTTACTAAAAAGGTTACGTTACTTGGTAGCGTGTTTGTTTTCCTTTTTTTTTATATATATTTTTTTTTCCCTCCATCGAGTTCAATAGTTTCATTGATCTACTGTTTCTTACAAAAATCTGCCATGCTTTGTGAACTTCACTTTCTAATCTCATACAGCAACCCTTCCTTTATGTTGTTCCTGCTCTCCCTGGTCCCAGAACAGTAGGGTTGCCTTGACAAATCTATTCAAAAGCCATTCCTCGCCCTTTATTGGTGGGGACTGAAGCCTTTGAAATTCTCTCCTCACTGCAACACAGCTGACATCTTCTTCCAGACAGAATGAATTAAGGAAATACAATAAGACACTTGATCTACCAGTCAAGGATCTTTCCACAGTGAGGACAGACTCCATGGTGCACAACTAGGGCAGCAAGCATCTACAAACACACAATACATGCTTGTTTACCAGAATAGCAATCGTCCATTTTCACAATCATGATTGATGGGATGATTTTTTAGAAATCTGTCTGAAAATTCATTGGGTCTTTCCAAAAAAAGTAGTGCTGGGGGTTTTTTTAGGGTTTGGGGTTTTGTTGTTGTTCTTTTCTTTTCCCTTTAATGAAATTAATCGGGTTTTCAGAAAAGGGAAACTCAGATTTGTGGTGAGGGAAGACACGTAGATCTTGTACTTGAGCTGGAAATCCTGTTTTAAAATGTAGTTGCTTTATAATCAGATCTTCAGTTCAGTCGATTTGGTGTAGTTTCAGCCTATTTTACCCAAAGCATATTAATTACTGCTGGAATTCATAGACTTTTCTGAATCGGGCAGCATTCAGAGAAAAACATTTAAAAAATTCATGGTGAATTCATCCCACTCAGAGGTTCAGGAACGCAAGGTAGATGTAAATGCTTCCCAAACGTAATCCCCCGAAGACCCATATTTGCATTTTTAAATGTTCTTGCGCAGTTTGTCTCGACTGCTTTTCTGATTATTTGAGTATGTCAGTGTCTTTCATTCTGTTACATTCTGTGGTGGTGTGATTCCACAATCATTCCTTCCATCAAAACACCCCGGGAAATACTGGAGTCTTGATGTTGGCAATGGAGGAGACTCCGTGTTTGTACCAGCACCCAGATACAAAAAGGAAAAGCCTAAAATGAACAGTTTAGCTACTGGCTGGTCCAAGCACCTGCTTGACTCCAACAGCACTCAAAGTAGCAGTTAAAGACCAGCCAATTCATTACTTTAGAAACCTCATTAATTATTTTACTTATTTAGTATGATACTACAATATTTCCTCCCCCCTCATTTAGAATAACCATGTGTGGTCCATCTTCCAATCCCTGTTGGCACTGCACTATAGATTAGTTGGGTATTTTGATGCAATCATAGGCCTCGCTTATAAATTCCATGTATTTTTGCCCTGTTTTGGTGGTTTTATTTGTTTACTCCAAAATTGCCTTCCTGTTCTTACAGAACTGCTGTAACTGGGTGTCCAGCTCTGAACCCCTGGATACCTCAGTGGAGTCTATGCTGCCCGACTGCCCACGAGTCTCTGCAGGTACGTGTCTGCATCTTTGTGCCCAGGAGATGCTCGTCTGTCTAAAACCACGTTTGGTTCTGAATGCATTTTAACCCTTCTATGGCAAAATGATGTAGCCCACTGTTACTTTTTTATTGCTTTGCATGGGATTTCAGTTCTGTTGTCTACTTGTACTTACGTTTTTCTAGGCTTCTTTTCTCCCTGATTGGCAAGGTTACAGCTAGGAGCTTTGTAAAAACAATAGCGATAATGAAAACTGGGACATTTACCACAGATCCTGCAGTGAAAAATGGAACTGTGTAGGCAAGAAGGTTTTAAAGAAGTACAGTAAAGAAAATGAAATTAAACAAGACACTTTCCTAGCTCCTGATCAGGATAATTCTGATTTACACAGCAAATTATGTAGAGCATCCAAGAATGTCAATATGAGGTTTCCGTTGTTTCGTAAATACTTGGCTTTTTCATTCATGAATCCTAAGCCATAAGGAGCACAGGAAATAATACACAGAGACTTCCGATAATGTGTAATAATTCCAGAAAGTAGACGTCATTGTCAGTGTAAGGGGGAAATCTCCAGTCTCTGTAGGAATGTAATCTAAAATACATAAAGCTGTTACTGAACTTTCATGTTTGATTATCAGATTTCCTAAAAAGCCATAGGTAGCGTATTTCTGCAGAATGCAAAATCAGGTTCAAAGGAAGACGCAGCCTATACAATATTAATTTGAAAGCTGGAACAGTGTTTGACCTTGCTCTGCGAGGCGCAGCCGTTCGTTTGACAAGTCAGAGATTCATATCTGCCTGGATTTGCAAGGTTGTTAATGAGACCTAACCTTGCAGATAAAATTTTAGTTTACTGCAGGATGTGTTTTTAAGGCTTGGAAAATTTAGCTGCACATTTGTTTTGGGTTTGTTTTTTTTTTGAAAGCTTATCCACAATCGCATTTCTGGGCTGGGATCCGACCGTGCGCATCATCAGCCCCAGCGCAACAGCATTGACATTGCTCCTCGGTGCTTAGGGGAATGGTGCATTGCTGAAATTTTCATAAATTCAACATTCATTTACCAACTTTTTACCTCTTTGGGGAGAGTTCTGAGGTTTAAAGGAAAAATACTGCTCTGGAGTGGATTTCTGTAGGAAGAGAAAAAGCAGCATTGACTTCCAATCTCTGACATCTGTGTTGATATTACAGAGGAAAGACTATTATAGGAGTTGTTAATAGGGGTGAATAGGGGGTTGAGTAGCAACCAGTCAGTGTTTAATGGCCAGCACATATGAGGAGAACTTACATGTGGTTCTTCTGTATTCATCCCACATATAAAACTTCAAAGTTGTTCTATAGAAGAAATCGTGAATGTTATGTAAAAAACAGAACGATGCTTTAATAAGGGTGTGGTTAAGTCCTAATTTGACATGCCTGTTGATGATAGTTCATCATGGGCTTAACATTGATGCTCCACTTAATGAACTCCTAGCTAAATTGAAGTCTTTGGTGGAAGAATTACTTCATATCGGTGTAATTAATATTACTCCAGACAGTAAAAGAGAACATACTGTGCCACTAGGTTCAACATCACTGATGTTGTAAAAGTTCTTCTCAGAGACTTAAAGACAATGGTTTAAACGAACTTAATTATTTCCAGGTTGATTCTTTGCAATAGAATTATCCATTTTCTCATGTGGTTTTGGTTGTATTATATTCTTGTCTAACACGGACAACTGTAAGATATTTATAGGGGAACAAGAGACTAGTTCCTGGCACAAATCTGGATTAGGGTAATCTGTGATACAAATTTATGGAAGGCTACTAGATGGAGGAGCATTGGTATTTAATGTGAGAGATTCTGTTCCTCTCTTTTGCTGAGAATTGCAGTACTGGAACAGCCCACACTCAAATACTGGCAGCATTGCCCTTGGTATTTCAGTGAATGACAGTGAGAACAAAATCAAAGCAGTGAAGAGAGATATTTTTGTTTTAATAAATCTTCTGCAGAAGGAAGATTCACTTTTCTGTATGGAGCCCCACTTTTGCTTAAGTTTGCACTGAGAAGTAAATTCAAAACTAAGTGCCCTTTGGTCACATCTCATGAGCCAGCTTTTCCAAATGGGGTCTGATATTCAACCTTTCAACATACTGGGATTTACTGGAGAAACTAGTTTGGTTGTGAGCAGTGTCTACGGTGGCTGTCATGCTCTCTTGCTTGTGTTTCCCTTAAACATCACTAGAGAGAAAAAAAAATGGCTATCAAAGTGGAAAAACAACTTTTGTTTCCAGATAGAGCTGTTAGGTCTTTTGATTAGAGCGTTATTAAGCAATTAAGATGTTTGCTGTAATTCATTCATGCCTTACTCGGTTACAGAAAAGGGATTAATACACTTTAATAATCAAATGTCGTGGGCATGAGAACAACAAACGCACAGGGAAAAAAAAAGAAGACATTTATTAAAGATTTATTAGAATCTGTTCTCTTGTAACTAGAGGTGGGGTACTGTGAGGGTCCCACCTTTGTCACCTTCACATCTCAAGGATCTGGTAGGATGCAAGCATCATAGTTTAATGTCTCCCACAGCAGGTTGTCATCACTATGAAGGGGATTGTCCTCTAAAATGTCCCATTCAACATAGTTGTCCTGTGTGGAGTACACAGTCCTCCTGTGTTGAAAGACTTCTCTCTTAGCTTAGACATCTTCCATCAGAGCTGGAGCTCCTGTTGAGGCTTTCTGTCCAGCACAAGTCTTGTTACCCTTCCCATCTTCTTCCAAGGACAAGGCATTCTTCCTGGGGCTCTGGGCAATGTGATCTAGTGAGTGATGCCCCAACTTTTTGCAGGGGGATTGTACTACATGACTTTTGGAGGTGCTTTCCATCCCTATGATTCTATGATTGTTTATCAGAGATGAGTCCACTGCTCTCCCTCTGTCATTTATCTATTACCATGCAGGGTTCTCTAGCATCCTTTCCCTATGCTCCTCTTTCTCACAGCCCTCCCTGCCTCCTTCATGATAAGGTGCTCAATTGTGGCACTGTCACCTCACTGGCATTCAGTCTGTGTTTCAAAGCCTATCTCCTTCTGTCTTCACTTTCAGCCCTCACTAAGGATTTAGGTTAGATCTAGCATTGTCTTCTGCATCAGTCTTACTCTACCTTCCTATTGGAGTCAATATAGAAATCCTTTCTCAGAGGAGACAGATCCCTTCCATAAGCTGTGAGGGAAGAAGAACTGAAGCACAGTTTGTACATTAAAGGTCATCACATACATTTGACTAGGGGTGGGAGTCTTAGTCATCTGGCAATTGGAGGTCAACTTGTAATTCAAGACAGTGAGACAGACTTTTTAATGACAGGTTGTATCACTTGCCTGCTTTCATCCACTTCATGCCTCTGAGACCTTACAACATTTCTTCTAGTTCTGCAGTCAGGAAATCACAAGCCCATGGGAAGGCATCCTACTGGATGGGAATAGGTCAAAGTGAGGATGGGAGAAAGTAAACTCATGGCTGTTATGTTGTTCAGAAATTAAATAACTTTGATTTCAGGATAGTTGGGCACTGGAACAGGTTGCCCAGGTTGGTTTTGGTTGCTCTGTCATCCGTGGAAGTGGTGTTGAAGGCCACATTGGATGAGACTCTGGACAACCAGATCTGGTGAGAGGTGTCACTGCCCATGGCAGGGTATTGGTACTGGGTGAGATCTGAGGTCTCTTCCATTCCAAACCCTTCTGTGATCCTGTGGTTCTATGATAGTGGACTGAACACTACCCCAGGAATGGTGTTGTGGTATTTTTTGCCTGGTAAACATGGTCTTTGTTTTCTTGAATACGAGTGGTTTTGGGGTGCCTCACGGGGAGCACCTAAGCACTGAGAAAAGATGCGTTCCTTGGCTCATGTGTTTCTGCCAGTGGAAGGTTTTTATTTAGGAGGGAAGATTTAACTTTGAAGTATTTTGCAAAAGTGGATGTACACCAACGTTCATTTACATAATCAAATCAAAAGAAGTTATTGTAACATGAGTAAAATGAATTTACTAATCAAATCCTTTTAAAGCCTTTTGAGTTGACTCCCCCCAAAATCACTATTCTTTTAACAGTCACAGCCCAGTGTAGTTAAAACATTTGTAAAATAAGGAAATTATAACATCAAGAGACAAACAAGATGACACAATAGAACGAAACATTGACAGTAATCAAGAAAAGCTCTATTCACAGAAGAGCCCAGACTTGAATATATGTCTCTGTAATAAGAGAGAAAAAAAGTGCAAGAATTAATTCATGTAGCTGAATAAAGTGATCTCAGGTTGGTAAAAGGAAAACTCTTCCTCTTGGGAAACAGGTGTGACCCGTGCTGGTGGTATCTTGAGTTTGACCTCAGATGGTGTGCCCAATATACCATAACTTTGTATGGTATATTGAATGGTTTGTTTATTTCATTTTAAGTTATTTAATTCAAGAACAATTTATTTTGTTTACTTTGAGTTCAGAAAACATCATTAATACTGTGTTTAATGGGCAGGTATCTGGGGGTTTTACAACCTGGTCTGGCGAGTGGTGACCCTGCCTATGGCAGGGTGGTGGGGACTAGATGATCTTTCAGGTCTCTTCCAACCCAAACCATTTTGTGATTCTATAAATAAATAGAATGTAAAACATAAAAGGATTCTGAGATGATGGGGACTCTGGAGGTCATCCGATCCAACTTGTGCTCAACAGTGGCCACCAGGAGCTAGTTGTCTAAGACTATGTCCAGCTTTTGATAAGTCTCATTGCATGTCCAGGCCTTATCTCTGAAGCCATTTCAGGTCAGGCTGGCTGGGGGTCTGGGCAATCTGGTGTCGTGAGTGATGGCCCTGGTAGCTAATCAAACTCAAGACAAGCTTTGTGTGTCAGCACCAAAAGATGGTCATGGCACAGAAGTTCGTCAGAATCTTTTCAACGAGATGGGGAGGTGAAGCTGTTGTTTCTAACTGAGCTTGTCCCAAGAAGTGCTGACATCCATGGAGTCCCCCAGCAAAAAAGAACAGGCAGAAGCATCCTTACATGCATTAAACACACACTATGTGCTCTGAGGCTCGGGGTGCTTTTCTTAAAGATGTTTTTCTGTATTCACATAAGAGACTTGCAGTTCAAAACAAGTGAAAGATGAGATTCTGCAGAGCTCACTGAAAAACAGGGGGAAAAGCTTGTTACCTGCTGTTTTTGAGTCCTTGGCGTAGCTTGATTTAATATCAAGACAAGAATACGGTGCTAAACAGTCCCCTCGAGACAGCTGCTTTGTGCTAAGTAATAGAATAGCATCAATAATCCTTCCATGGGGCTACAGTAAATATAAGTAAAGTTATTTTGGACTGTTAGATCTGCTTAAAAGCACTGATCCAAGAAAGCAAGCACATAGCCTGCACAGCGAGCCTTTCCCTGGAAGAGCAGGCAAGCACCGGCTCATCAGAAAAAGCCCTTTCTGCTGAGCCTGTGTTGATAGCAGGGAAACCAGGAATTGCCCATTAGATTGCAGAGGTGGTGGGGTTTTGTTGGCTTTGCCTAGCCACTGACTTCCACCTGCTGCTGTACGAGTTCACTTGTGTATTTCCTTAGAAAAGCCTCATCTAGCTGCAGATGCATCCCATGCTGAGCAGATCCTGGGGTTCAAACAGGAAGATCTCCAGTGAGGTTAAATGGGCTCTGCAACACCGCAGGGTCTGTGCGCAGGGGTAATTGCATGAGTGGGGCTTGTGACAGCCGTAGGACAAGGACGGGCTTGCCTCTCCCTACTTTTTTCTTCCTCACACTTCCACTCTTGTATGTTTATACATCTTACTCCTAACAAATGAGGCAGAAACAACCGTAAAGTATATTAAGCACTGAGACAATACCTGGCTCATCCCATTAGCAGCTTTTAACCCAGTTTACTGATGCTTCTCAATTTTTCACTCTTTAATCTCTTTGGTGAAAACCAAAGGCCTTTTTCTGATATCAGTGAGTAGATGTCCAATAACTCCTCAACATAAGTAGTTAAGCACAAAACCACGCATTCCCAGCAATGAAGCAGATTAGGAGATTCACCCATTTTGCTGAAAATTGTTATTTCTGCATTCACTAGTCAATTCACGGAGATTACGATTACAGTAATCAGTGTTTACTGTAAACCTCTTTGCATCTCCCTCTTCATGTAACAAGAGGTTCTGTCACTGGGAGCTTTGCGTTTACGAGGAGAGATTAAAGGCCGCAGCAGCGTTTTGTCAAGGTGTTTAGCTGCATCTTAATGTGTTGAACTTATTTGCTGCATTAATAGCAGACATGTAGGGATGCAGAAATCTGCAGGGAAGCAATTGCTTCGTAGCCCGGTGTAAGCATCCTCATGCGCTGTCAAGTGGCCCTAGAACCATGGAATCCTAGAATCATCAAGATTGAAAAAGACCTTCAGGATCATCAAGTTCAATCGTCTGCCTCTAACTCATCCCCTGAAACAGTCTGGCTGCCTGTTTATTGAACCTCTTCAAGGACGGTGCCTCCAACCCCTCCCTGGGCAGCCTGTTCCAGTGCCTCCCCACTCTTTCTAGGGAGAAGTGTATCCCAACATCCAATCTCACCCTCTCCTGGCACAATCGGACCTCATTTCCTCTGGTTCTGTTGCTAGGAAGAAGAGACCAACCCCTGCCTCATCCACCCTCCCTTGAGGTAGCTGTAGAAAGCAGTGAAGTCTCCCCTGAGCCTCCTCTTCTCCAGGCTGAACAGCCCCAGTTCCACCAGCCTCCACCCATCAGATCTGTTCTCCAGACCCCTAACCAGCCCAGCTGCCCTTCTCTGCCTGCTCTCCAGCACCTCCATGGCCTTCCTGTACTGCAGTGCCCAAACTGCCCCAGTACTCTAGGTGCAGCCTCACCAGAGTCAAGTATAGGGGCAGGATCACCTCCCTGGCCCTGCTGTCCTCGCTATTCCTGATGCAGGCCAGGATGCTGTTGACCTTCTTGGCCATCTGGACACACTCAGTTCATGTTCATCCAGCTGTCAGCCAGCACCCCCGGGTCCCTTTCTGCTGTTGGTCCTGCACTTCCATTTCTGTGTCTCTCTGTGTTGTATTCCAAGGACTGGAAATTATTAGAGGAACTTTGAAGCATCAGCCTGTCTTAAGCCACAGCTCTGGTGGTTGCTGCACAATGTCCAGCTTCAACTAATATCTTCTTAGTGTGAGAGTAGCTTTTTCCCTCCTCATGCTTGTTCAGAAACACTCTACTCTTAGTCTCCTGCTCAGCCTCAGGTGTTGCAGGAGGCTTTTCATTTCCGATACGTGGCAGAGAGTGATCTCAGGTGTTGTGTTTGCAGGAATGTAGCTTTGTTGAGGACAAAATCTGTGAGGACCTGTTGAATGAAATTGCAGATTGTCTTACAGAGAGCCAGGGCCTCAAAACAAAATAGGAAAATGTGAACTTAACTTACATTTCCAGATGGGGTTGTGGTAAAGGAGTTCTGTTCTATAAGAATTTCAGTTCCAAAGTGCATTTTTATATGTTTTTAATATGACCTTACAGGTCTTTGATACTGGAAGTACTGGGAGTCTTTAAGACCAAAGACTCATATTCAGGTAGCTTTCCATGCANTAGGTGCTGGACTGGGCTGGATGAGCTCAGAGGGCTTTTCCAGCCTCAGTCATTCTGTCATTTGATGCAGTTCTCTCATTAGAGAAACCAGGCTGAAAATGGGGGTTGAGGGGAGACCTTATTACTGTATACCACTCCCTGCGAAGAAGGTGCAGAGAGGTGGGGATTGGTCTCTTCTCCAAGGAACAAGTGACAGGGCAAGAAGAAACAGCCTCAAGCTGCCCAGGGAAGGTGATGTTGGCCCTGAGGAGAAACTTCTGCTTGGAAAGGGCCCTCAGGCCTTGGAACAGGCTGCCCAGGGATGGGGTTGAGTCCCCATCCCTCGCTGAATGATCCCAGGTGGCACAAAAGGCCAATGGCATCCTGGCTTGGATCAGCACTAGTTTGGCCAGCAGGACTAGGAACATCATTGTCCCCCTGTCCTGTGCACTGGGGATGACTGGGGACAGTTCTGGGCCCCTCACTTCAGGAAAGAGACTGAAGGACTTGAGCGGGTCCAGAAGAGCAACAAGGCTGGGGAAGGGACTGAAGGGAAAGGCTGATGAAGAGAGGCTGAAGGTGCTGTTTAAGAAAAGACTGGACATGGGTCTTAGTGCCCTGATCTGGCTGCTGTGGTGATGTTGGATCATGGGCTGGGCTGGATGAGCTCAGAGAGCTTTTCCAGCCTAAATGATTCTGTGACTCTGTTAAAGTATGTTTGAAGTGTGTTTGCTGTAGGGTGGAAGAGAAGGCCATAGCCCTTCCTCATTTAATCTCCACTACCTACAGGCTCCAGTTCAACAATACTGAAACCATGTATATGAACCTCAACAAGTTTTCATGGACTACTTTGTGGGTTTGAGTCTAAATGTTCTTCTTTGTGCTCCAAGTCACATCACATTGTAGAAATTATTTCCTATGTTCCATCCTTATGAGCTCTGTGAAGCCAGAACATCAGTCAAGATGAGGTCTGGTACCTCAGTGTAATTGTAGAAGCTGTTTTTCTGCTTGTGATCAGCACCTGTAAGGAAATATTTCCTGAGACACTGAGTCCAAAATTCAACAGCAAGGGTTTTATTTGTGTTAAATTCACATCCAGAAGATCACTTATATTTCAGACTGTGTTTTCTGCTAGAATCCAGTTTTGGATCTGGTAGAATTTTTCAGAAGGTTTATCTTCAGTTGAGGAGCAAAGATTTTTTTTCATAAATGCCTAATGTTTAGGCCAGGAAGAACATTCAGATCACTTACTCTCTATGTACAGACCTTTAACTTTTGAACAGGTGTTGTTACACTGGAATTTAATACTTGCCTTTGGTTAAAGTGTCTTCCATGAAGTCATTCAGCCTTGGCTGGAAGGGTTCAGGAGATGGAGAATCCGTTGCTTCCGTCCCTTTGTGATTTGTCAAACTATTGAGAGGGGTAGCTTATTTCTGGTTTGGCTTTGTCTGGTTTCAGGTTCCAGCCATTAGTTCTCACTGCGCCTTTTTCTACTAAGTTGAAGAGACATTTAGTACATTTGCTTTTTTCATCATGTGAATTAGACACTGGAATTAAGTCAACACTCAATTTTCTTTTGAGAAATGTAATAGATTGAGTTCTTTAAGTCTCACTGAAAGTTAATTACTTGAGGTTTCAAATGCTTTCATACATTTTTCTGTGGAGTCTCCAGTCTTTCAACATCTTTTCTTTGAAGCAGACCTGTTTCCATCTCAGTAATACCATACACAGACTTCAAATCTTCACTAGCTGACTTGCTTCCGTTTTGTTAGCCAACAGTCATGCTTGACCCTTTTATCGCTGTATTGTAGAGAGTCACTTTACAAGGAGCTTGTCCAGTGATACCCTTTCCAGAGACGTTTCTCTTCATCTTAGTTCTACTGTTATGAAACATTACAGGTAGCATTTGAAAAACATTTGAACACCAGAAAACCATTTGAATACTAGAACCCCCATATTAGTCCCAAAAAACACCACTGTCCTCTTTCTTATTAAAAACCATCCTGCCCACGTTCACATTTACAGAATCCTTACCACTAGTGAATTTATATTTACCTTCCATGATGTTGAATAGCCATTGTCAAATGGCACTATCATCTCTTTTCAGTAGTGATTTCTTCATCATTACTACATTTGCAGATTAGTTAGTCTGCTCATTCTTAGAAATATTGATTAATATTGACTAATATAATAATAATACAATAATAATTACAATAATTATAACAAAATTATAATAGTAACATTTTTCACAGGTAAACAAGAATTCTGGAGTTGTGGCATTTGTCCCCTCATGAATTTATGAAACATTGATCAATTTCTGCCTAATTTAATGTTTTACTAGTAATTTTTACACAAAATAGTTTACAGCACAGAAGAACAAATTAGAAATGCATGTTCCCAGTAAAAGGAAGGTGTTTTAATGTCTCTTTTTAAAGACATGGGGGAGTAACTCAGGTGCTAAACATGGCACTGGAAAAAGCACAGGTCATTTCCATAGAGCTGCATCAGGTAATAACAGCATAGGGAGTCTCTTATTGGATAACTGGAAGGAGCAAAAAATAGTTGTTGGAAAGAAAAAGAGAATAAGGATTTTCTAAAAATGTTTAGCAAAGTTGACATCATTTACCCTGCTGCTGAGAATGTTCTGGAGGAATAAATCAGATGCTTGACAGAGAATTGAGCAAATGCCATGGCAGGTAAATCCTTATCAGCTGACCAGGCTAATTCATCAGAGACTGAAACTGTGTTTGTTTGTTTAGGACTTGCACTGGCTTGAATCAATTACATTTTTATTCCTTTAATTCTTCTTTAATAGATTGCAGTTTCACAGTTTTTTTGGATCTGAAAGGGATTTTTGTCATAGAATAACAGAATCATTAGGGATCGGAAAGGACCTTGAAAGATCATCCATTCCAATCCCCCTGCCACAGCAGGATCACCCAGACCAAGTCACACAGGAACACATCCTGGCAGATCTGGAATGTCTCCAGAGAAGTCATGTGTCATCACACCACTCCACAGAATCACAGAACCACAGAATGATTGAGGCTGGGAAAGACCTCCGAGTTCACCCAGCCCAGGACCTAACATCATCCTAGTGGCCACACCAGGACATTAAGGGCCACAGCCAGGTCCTTCAACACCTCCAAGGATGGGGACTCCACCACCTGCCTGGGCAGTCCATTCCAGTGTCTAACCACCCTTTCTGTGAGGTTCTTCATATATCACTTCCGTGTTGGTTCTTTCCTTGATGTTATGGGATGATCTGTCCTAACTGGACATTCTCTTACAAACTTCCAGCTTTGGTTATCTGTGTCTCCTTTGGTTCAACCATGCAACTTCACGAACAGCAGTTGCCCCCAAACTTTCACCAGCCAGTGGTAAGCACAGAAAATTATTGCTTTGCAGCGGTGAAGGTTTGAATAAACTGGGATTGTTTTCCTGGAAGAGGAGAAGGTTTCCCAAGATAAAGAGCAACAGAGGAAGAGCGACCAGTAAAAATATGACTTTAAAAAAAACCAAGTACTTACTTTTCATGCCCACAGTACCTATGGTAGGAAATTAGCAACCTACATATTCTTTTTTTCATTGTTTTTCTTGAGATTTATGGTCAAATAGACTTGTCTGAAATTTAGGGTTAGGATTTTTACCATCTTGTGTGACTTTCACATTATTTAAAGCGAACATCAGAAGCCAGTTAGCTGGTTTATGACTCTTGACTACGAACTCCGCAAGCCTGCCAATTTATCCCTGAGAAGATAACGATGAGCAGCAAGAAAGAACGTACTTCATCCGTCACTTCGCCTTTTTTTTTGTCCAAATAGAGAGCAGAAACACATATTGAGCAATTTCATACTTTCTTCTGCGTTGTTATTTATAGTTTCAACGTCTCCAAGTGAAAATCAACATGTTTCCTGTGGATTGCATTTGTTACTTATATATAAAACAAAGTTCTTTGCTGTGCTATGTTTGCCAGCCATAAACTGTTTTTCCTCAAATACTTTTATCTTTTCTTACCATGATTTTATGCCAATACAAGATATTTCCACCTTTTCCTGTGTCCCTTCACTGATTCCACTTTTTAGCTGAACCACGGGGACTCTTAAGTTTCTTCATTATCCAACAAACTTTGAAAATACCATTCATTAATTTATTTTTAAATACTTAATCTTGATTAAATTTGCTGCTCTTTTTCCTACCTTGAAGAAAACACCCCTTTTGAAGCACCAGTATTGTTGCCAGTTAAGGCTTAGATTGAATCAGGACAGGTTGGATCAAGGGGCCGAGGCCAATTGTCTGAGGGACAAGAAAGCCAAGTGCTGGGTCCTGCATTTCGGTCACAACAGCCCCAGGCACCGCTCCAGGCTGGGGGATGAGGGGCTGAGAGCTGCCCAGCAGAACAGGACCAGGGGGTGCTGGGAGACAGCCAGCTCCATGGGAGCCAGCAGGGTGCCCAAGTGGCCAAGAAGGCCAACAGCATCCTGGCCTGGATCAGGAATAGCATGGTCAGCAGGAGAAGGAGAGTTCTTGTGACTTTGTGTATGACCCTTGTGAGGCCACATCTCAAGTTCTGTGTTCAGTTCTGGCCCGCTCATAACAGGAAAGACAGGGAGATGCTGGAATGGGTGCAGAGCAGAGCTACCAAGCTCAGGAGGGGTTTAGAGAACCAGTCGTGTGAAGAGAGACTGAGGCACCTGGGCAGGATTAGTTTGGAGAAGAGGAGGCTAAAGAGAGACTCACTGCCCTCTCCAACTCCCCAAAGGGAGGTTGTGGAGTGGTGGCTGTTGGCCTCTTCACCTTGGGGACTGCTGTCAGAAGCAGGGGCACTTGTCTGAGGTTGGGGCAGGAGAGAGTTAGATTGGATCTGAGGCAGAGATTCTTTGCAGCCAGAGTGGTTGGGCACTGGCAGGGCCTTCCCAGGGAGGTGGTGGAGTCCCCACACCTGGAGGTGTTCAGGAACAATGTAGCCATGGTGCTTCATGCCCTGCTCAAGTGGCAGCAGGGAGGTGGTCATTTTGTGTTTATCGTCTCTCAGGGATTGAGGCTTTTTATTGGAGTGGGGATGGTTGGACTTGAGGATGCAGGAGGTCTTTTTCAACCTGAGTTATTCTGTGATTCTGTGCCCTTAGGAGCACAGAATCTTACCCATTCTCTAGTTTACCAAGGTTGTCTATCACATGCCTGCCCACTAGCATCTCCTTGGCTGTCCTAGCATGGTAGCATAATGCACTGAAGATCCAAACTCAGTCTGAGCAACCTGCTCTGGTTAAACATGTCCTTGCTTAATGCAGTTGCGTTGGTCTAGTTGAGCTTTGAAGGTCCCTTCCACACAAACCACTCAGTGATTCTGTGAGATTTATCAGTGTTGTTGGAAGAAGTGATGGTGTGTATAGAGTATATCACCACATCCCTACTTCTTGAATTACTCTAGACAGGTAATAAACTTACTTCATGTCAGGCTGCATGGGACTCTGGACAATCTGGTCTTGTGAGTGATGGCCTTGGTTATTGCATTTGGATTGGACTGGATGGCTGTTGGAGGTCTCTTTTAATCATATGGTCCTGTAATTCAGGTTATATAAATTATCTTTACAGCTGTCACTAGGGAGTTGATTGTCCCCCTATACTCAGCACTAGCAAGGCAACACCTTGAGTACTGTATCCAGTTTTGAGCACCTCAGGACAAGAGAGACCTTGAGGGGCCAAAGCAAGTGCAGAGGAGGGCTGCTGAAGGGTCTGGAGCATCTATCTCATGAGGAGCCACTGAAAGAGCTGGGACTGTTCAGTTTGAGGAAGAGGATGCTAAAGGGAGACCTCATCACTCTCTACAACTGTCTGAAAGGACACTGTAGAGAGGTTGGTGCTGGCCTCTTCTTACAGGTCATTAAGCAACAGAACCAGAGGGAAGGGCTTCTAGCTGCAGCAGGGGAGGGTTAGACTGGGCATCAGGAGAAAGTTCTTCACGGAAAGAGTGAAGAACTGAAACAGGCTGCCCAGGGAGGGATTTGAGTCTCTATCCCGGCTGTGTTCAAGAGTCACTTAGCTCCAGTGTTAGGGGATAGAGTGTAAGGGTAATCTTGTAGAAGAGGGTTAATGGTTGGACTCAATGATCCAAAGGGTCTTTTCCAAACTCAATGATTCTGTGATTCTGTAATGCCAATTGCATCCAATTCCAATTCATGACTGATTCTGGACAACAAAGAAAGAATTGGCAAAACTTCTAGCAGTGGCACAGAATTCATGTTAACATTCCATTTCTTTTCTTCTTTGCCACATAAATCACATTTATTTGCAACACATGGAGGTTAAATTTATATCAAATTTGCCTTCTTAGCACCTTGCCCTCAAGTTGCTACTTTAACAGTTTTCTGGCTGCTCCATCTAGCCCTGAACTGAGAAGATTATTTCCCCAACCTGTGAGATAACCAAGAGATGAGAAACACGGAGCTCCACAAATGCCATTTTTAGAGGCCCTTTTCACAGTAGATTTGCACTTTAAACTTTCTCCCGTCGAGGCTCATGCCTATATTTAGAAGGCAACAAATTTTCTGTCGAGAGGACTTGTCATTTCCCGCTAACCAGTGTCAGCGACTAATCTCGTCATGTTAATGTACAGGGACAGCTAAGTGACTCGTTTTAAATACATCGTGATTGTTATCTGCTTATTAAAAGCAAAAGCGAGCAACTGCTAACGTTCAGGTGCTGATTGTTTACACAAGCAGTGATAAGGACAAGGATAATTTAAGCAGACGGTTGTATTCCTACCTCGTGACATGAAAATCCTGCTCTGTGATAACTGATTATAATATATATCTCAATTTTATGAATACTTAAGTATTCAGATAACTGCTTTGATTTAGTGAGCCACATTTAATAAGTAATATTTTATAAAATATATGACAGTTCTTGTGTGACAAAAGAGAGGAGGACATTTCTCATGGCTTGGGTGTACAAGGTCTACAACCTGGTGCCTGCAACAGCCTAACAGAGACTTAATCCACCTGGTTGATACCATAAACTACTTTAAATGATGTTTGCTGCTGCTTCCATGAATACAGGAGTCAGTTGGAGGTTCATTGAAGACTCACGCATGTGTTTTTTATGACAGATAAATAAAACACACATAGCATATATGAAAAGCAGTGTGGCCAGCAGAATGAGACGGGGGATTCTGCCCCTCTATTCTGCCTTGGTGAGAGAGACCCCACCCAGTGTCCTGCATCCAGCTCTGGACTCCCCAGCACCAGAAGGACAAGGACCTGTTGTAGCGAGTCCTGAGGAGGCCATGGAAGTGCTCAGAGTGCTGGAGCTCCTGCTCTCTGGGGACTGGCCAAGGGAATTGGGGCTGATCAGCTTGAAGAGGAAGAGGAGAAGGCCCCAGGGGGACCTTATAGTGAGTGACCTTCCAACCCCTGAAAGGGCTGTCAGAAGGCTGGGGAAGGCTGTGTACTGGTTCAAAAGGGCAAGGAATAATCGGACAAGGGATAATGATTTGAAGCTGGAAAAGGGCAGAGTGAGGCTGGACAGGAGAAAAAACATGTGGAATCTGAGGCTGGGAACAGGCTGCCCAGAGAGGGAGTGGACATCCCATCCCTGGTCATGCTGGATGGCACTGTGGGCACCCTGTGGGTGAGAGTTGTCACTACCCATGGCAAAGGGGTAGCACTGGATAATCTCTGAGGTCCCTTCCAATCCAAACCAGTCTGTGATGCTGCAGTTCTGTGACAGGTGATGTTTTGTTTCCATCTTTGGATGGATGATCATTGACTCATCAGGTCATCAGTGCTGTTTCATAAGTGATTAAACAGAACTCAGTGTAATCAAAATCTCAAAACACTTCTGCACCAGGAGCAGAGGTCACTTTGCAATTTTGTGGTAACTGAGCTTCGAGGACTCATCATTACTAAGGAGATAGAGCACAGTATTTGTTATTTGGGTAATTCGAGGGCAGAAGTCTACATGTGCACTTACACAGCTTGTCCATTCATGAAATCTCTTCCCTTTTCAGCACAGAACTATTTCTGTAAAATCACATAAAATCAAACACTTGCAAGGCGATTGTTGAGTGTTTCCTAAAGTTCAGTGCTCTGCTGGACTCTGATGATGATGCATGCCTGAGCTGCAAGACAGGATTTGTTTTGTTGCCTTAGATGTTCATGATTTTGAGTTTTCTGCTACTGATTGCAGGACTTAGACATGTCTTAGGTGCAGCTTATACATTCATCATGGTTTAGGAACCTTGCACATTTCTTTTGGCATCTGGAGGCCTGATTCAGCCGATATTAAAGATTCCCAGTGATTTTGGTGGGTCTCACATAGAAGCATTTAGGTTGGAAAAAGCCTTCAAAATCATCAAGTCCAGCCAGCCACCCTACATCCCCCCAACCACTACCCCATCTCCTCAAACACCCTGTTTGCCTGGTTGTTGAACCCCTCTGGGGATGGTGCCTCTACCCCCTCTCTGGGAAGCCTGTGCCAAGGTCTCCTCACTCCTTCTGGGAAGTTATTCCTAAGATCCAACCTGACCCTCCCCTGGCACAATCTGACCCCATTTCCTCTGGTCCTGTCGCTAATCCCTAGGGAAAAGAGGCCTACCTCCACTCCACTCCACCCTTCCTTAAGCTAGCTGTAGAGACCAGTGAAGTCTCACCTTAACGTCCTCTTCTCCAGGCTGAACAGCCCCAGCTCCCTCAGCCTCTCCCCATGAGACCTGTTCTCCAGACCCCTAACCAGCCCAGTTGCCCTTCTCTGCCCCCTCTCCAGCACTTCCATGTGCATCAATTCTTACATCTCTGCAGACCACTACTCTAAACCAAGCTTTGGGTGTGAGCTCATGACAATTTTTAAGAGTGGGTTTTTTTTACTTAATAGTCTGGTTGCACACCCATATCTCCTGTCCTCCAAGGCCCTCAGTTCAAGAAGGACACAGAGCTGGAGAGTATGCCATGTAGAGCAGCAAAGATGATGAAGGAAATAGAGCACCTCCCTTACGAGGAAAGGCTGAAGGAGCTGGGTCTCTTGAGCTTGGAGAAGAGGAGGCTGAGGGGTGAGCTCATTCATTTCTATAAATATGTGAGGGGTGGGTGTCAGGAGGATGGAGCCAGGCTCTGCTCAAGGTCAGCTGGTGACAGGACAAGGGGCAGTGGGTACAAGCTGGAACAGAGGAGGTTCTCTGTAAGTATCAGAAGGAACTTCTTCCCAGGGAGAGTACTGGAGCCTTGGAACAGGCTGCCCAGGGAGATTGTGGAGTCTCCTTCTCTGGAGATGTTCCAGACCCGCTTAGATCTGTTCCTGTGCGACTTGGTCTAGGTGATCCTGCTGTGGCAGAGGGATTGGACTGGATGATCTTTCAAGGTCCCTCCTGATGCCTAATGATTCTATGATTCTATCTTTCCATAAAGATTTGCTTGCCTCTGTGGAGGAAAGTTGCAGCTTTAGGGAATGGGGAGCTGAGAGAGCACCAGAGGCACCCTAAGCTCTTGGCTGGCAGTTTGTTCTCTTTGAAATTTCAGCTTAATACCTCCTCCACTGAAATCTGTACTGAATTTGATTGTTTCTTCTAGGGTAAATGGTCTCACCAGTGCACTGTTGTTTAGGCAGAGGCTCTGATTTCCTTGTCCATCCTAAAAAAGTATGATTCCTGCTTGGTTTTCTTGAGGAATGGCATTCACTGCTTGCAGGATGTAGCATCGAGACTCTAGGCATTTCTAGTCTTCATTTCTTCCTTAATCAGCTAATTGATATTTTTACCTTTGCACTGTGAATGGTTTGTGAAAAAGTAGATCATGGGATGGAGTAGCTTCACAGGCAGAGACAAGGTGTTCATTCAACCTAACAGTATACACTGAGGAGAGGACGAGTCTACAGCAGATAGAAGAACCAAGAAATTGAATTTCGTATTGTATAGAATCACAGAGTCATTAAGGTTGGAATAGGCTTCCAAGCTCATCCAGTCCAACCATCACCCCAACCCCACCCTGCCCACTAAACCCTGTCCCCCAGGGCTACATCTACTCATTGTTTGAACCCCTTCAGGAACAGTGACACACACACACACCCTTCTGGGCTGCCTGTTGCAATCCCTTACCAATTTGTATTTACTGCCTTTGGGTGAAACAAAGTGAGAATAAACCGCAAGTGATTAGAGGAGATGGCACCAAAGGGCTGAGGGCATTCTATCATCCACACACCGTCAGTTGCTGTCATTGAGCCAACCCAGCAAGAACATGTCTTGAACAAGGAGATGCAAACTGCCTTAGTGCTGGTATAAACAACCTGTGGGATAACTGGTGGAACTGGGAAACTCGGGGAAACCCACCATGTTGTTGTAAAATCTGCTCACATAAGCTTAGGAAACAGTTCTCATTCCTCCCCAAATCCTTTGTGTCTTTGTTCCAGGGTAGCACAGGTCTCAAGAGAAGTGGACTCTTTGTGTTGTTCCATGTGTTGATCAATAAAGGTTTTCTTTAATTGAAAGTGTAGAAATTCCAGGTGAAATAGAAGCACAAACATTCATATCACTTGCTGTCAGATTGTCTCATTTGCTTTCTGAGAGCTCTACTACTCCTCGTTGTGAGAGAGTCCTGGTTTCTGCTCATTTCTGTCTTCGGTGCAGCTACATTTTTATTTGTGTGGTTTGAGCAGTGTTTTCACAGCTTGTAGCTTGCACCCACGGATAAATAATGTTATCTTGGTAACAGAAGTACCAGCAGTCAGAGGTGGATTGATTTGTCATCATCCAGGGCTTTTATCAACCATGTAAAAAATACTCCTCATATAAATGAAGAAGGAGAAATTGATTCTGAATAGTTATTCTTTACCCACACAGGCTCTTTTGTTGTTAAATCTGGTATGATTCTTTCTAATTTTTTTCCTCTTTTTCCCAAACTTTTCATCTGATTTAGTGCCTGGCTTTGCTTAATGCCACTGAATGATTTCCTGGAGCTTTACAAGTGATATTTCATCCACCAGAGAGACTGTGAGCTGAGCACTGTCCCCAAGTATGATACAATATTGTGTTAGCATTAATATGGATATTGATGCAAAATCAATGCAAATAGACTCCACATCTAATCCCACGCTCCCTCGCTCAAGTTCACTGTCAGCAGCAGCAAGTTGCCTCTTTGATTTCATTGCTGGGCATGCAGTATTTATGAGGGGTTGCACTTTACATCCTTACTCTGGTTATCACTATGCACTGTAAAACAGGGGGTTTGGAACTATATGTGTTTCAGCGTTGATGTCAGACCTCACTGAGGGTGGATGCATCTGAGTTCAGGCTTTGGCTTATTTAGCTTCTGGATTAACCCAGTAAAAACTGCGTAAGCATCCTGGAGGTGTGGAACATAGTTAGGACATCTTGCAGGTTGCACATATACAAGACGACACAGGACATTGCTTGCAGGGGTGAGTGCCCATGATGTACAGGGCAGGATTTGGCCATTTCACCCCTAACTGTCTGGCTCCAGTATGCTATTAGGCTTTAATTAGTGTAAATAACAACTAATATGGAAGAGCAGGAGAGGGGTCACCACAAGACTTCAAAGGCCTTAACAGATTAGGGTTGGAGGGCAATCTGTCCCCTCACTTAATCTGTTGCTGTATCTTCTGGGATTTGTTGAAATCATCAGTGACCTCTAACCTGGATGTGTTGCTCTCCTGTAATTTACTGGTCACATCCCATTTTCTTGACTGCTGTCCACTCAGATGGGAGCAGGTCTTTGTGATCAGCATCTCCCTTTTCCATTCGGGTAGGAATGTGCCCAGGTAAAGAGCTTTTTGATGTGGAGGAAGGACCATGGTTTCAACCACTTCAGTGTTGTTGTCCTCCTAGTTTTGTACTCACTGGGAATGGTTGTTTTGCTGTGCTTGGGCATGTGGTTTGTAGTTCATGTAGATCTAGTGCTTAGAGACAGGATTTAGAAGGGGCCTTGGGACAGTTAGGTTAATGGTTGGACTTGATGATCTTGAAAGTCTTTTACAATCTAGATGACTCTATGATTTTATGGTTCAATGACATTAGACAAATAGATTACTCTTGAGTTTCAAATCTAGTCATTAAAATTAATTGGTCATTGTACAACTGTTTTCAAAAGATATTAAATGTCAGGCTTTGAAGAGTTAATTTCTTAAACCTAACTGTCCAAGGATAGTTTTGTTTATATTTTCAGTAAATGTGGGAACTTTTATTGGTGGGGTATGCAACTCATAGAGAGTTTATACTGTAGGGAAAAATCAGTGGATCCTCCTCCATGGTGTTTTAGTATGGGAGACAAACACCAGTCAAGGAAATTCTCCTGTTCCTGATAGTTTAGGGTGGGTTTTTCCCCCCTGTGGACTTGGCCTGGCGTTTGTCCTATCAATCCCAACATTCACAGGTGGATTTTGGTAGCCAAGTTGTTGAAATGGGAAGGTTTCATTCTCTTCCCCTCCATAGATGCTTCATTCCCATGGTGGGAAGGGAAGCAGAGCCCTCTGTGTACCCCAGTAGTTTTTCTCTGTGGTTTCCATCCTCTGCTGCTCCAGCATCACACCCTGTGGTCCCTCTCAGTGCCTGAGCACCAGGAGGAAAACACTCAGGATCAATTCAGCAAAGCAAAGCAACTTGTTCACACCAAGACAAGAATGGGTTTAATTATCCTTTTAACTGATGAAAACACTTTAAAAGACAGTAGGAGCAACCGAGATGGAGTGAAAGCAGCCCAATATTAGATTTAAAGTTCAACAGGGGGGAAAAAAACTCATACAAGGATTTCACAAGCAATGACACTTGGCTGGTATTTGGGAAATCTTTTTCTTTCAAGACTATCTTGCGATTAACTATGGGAGTAGCACATCAAAGCTGCACTGACTTCAAAGCTTAGAACCACTTACGGCTTCCAGCTATTACTAAAACCTACCACTTCACCCTGCCAGCAACTCATCTTAGCTGCCTCTTTAAGTTACACCCATCTACTTCCTGCCTTCTGATTTTGGGGAGGAAAAGAAGAAGAAAAAAACCCTAAAAAAAAAACCTGCAAATTAAATATATTTCATTCTGGAATGTTGAAGTCAGGGAGAAAAAAAGAAGGCATTAAGATATTAAAGATTTATTATGAACTCAGTGGTGATTTACATATGCACAGTCTCATTTGACTCACTCTAATGAAGCTGCCTGTTTTGGGGGTGTTTCCTGAGTGCTACCCCTACCCTGAATGAGGTGAGCAAGCTCAGGCATTACTGAGGTCTAGATGTCACCTATAGCTTTGGGATTCTGTGATATCTTCACAAATACAGCAATTACCATGAAATGAAGTCCTCAGCCTCCTTCTGTGGTGATGATGGGACATGATGTGATGCACCTTAGATCACATAAGTATTGCCCAATTTATTCATTTATCTATAAAATATCAATTATTAGCACAATATGGCTGATTCTTTACATTCTGGAATCAAACTGCCCTTCAGCAAGACCTGGACAGGATGGGGAGTTGAGTGGGGAGAAATTGAATGGAATTCAACCAGGACAATGTAGAGTCTGGCATCTGGGAAACAACAGCCCCAGGGACCAGGATAGGCTGGGGGCTGACCTGCTGGAGAGCATTGCAGGAGAAAGGGACTGGGGGTTCTAGTGACCAGCAGGATGATCAGGAGCCAGCAATGGGCCCTGGTGGCCAAGAAGGCAAATGGCATCTTGGGGGGGGATGAGAAGTGGGGTGGTTAGGAGATAGAGAGGTTCTCCTTCCCCTCTGCTCTGCCCTGGTGAGACCACGTCTGGAGTATTGTGTCCAGTTCTTGGCCCCTCTTTTCCAGAAGGTCACAGAGCTGCTGGAGAGAGTCCAGCACAGAGCCAAAAAGATGATGAAGGGAGTGGAGCAGATCCTGATTGAGAAAGGGCTGAAGGAGTTGGGTCTCTTGGGGGAAAAAGGAGACTGAGGGTTGACTTCATTAATGTTGGGTGAGGGTCAGGAGGAAGGAGCCAGGCTCTGCTCAGTGTCATCTCTCTCAGGTACCTTATCACTGTCTATAATGACATGAAAGGAAGTTGTTGAAAGGTGGGGAGCAGGCACTTCTCCCAGGCAAGTAGTGATAGGATGAGAGGGCAGGGCCTGAAGCTGCCAGTGGAGGGTTAGGTTGGATGTTAGGAAGCTCTTCCTCATGGAAAGGGTGATCAGANGCTGGGCAGAGAGAGACTGAATGAGGGACAACAGGAGTCAGCGTAGAGTCTGGCATCTAGGCAAGAACACACCCAGGTACCAGGATAGGTTGGGGACTGACCTGTTGGAGAGCAGTGGAGGAGAAAGGGACCTGGAGGTCCTAGTGGACAGCAGGATGACTCTGAGCCAGCAATGTGCAGTTGTGGCCAAGAGGGCCAACAGCATCCTGGGGTGCATCAGAAGGGGGTGGTTAGCAGATCAAGAGAGATTCTTCTCCCCCTCTACTCTGCACTGGTGAGACAGCATCTGGAGTATTGTGTCCAGTTCTGGGCCCCTCAGTTCAAGAAGGAACACAGAGCTGCTGGAGGTTGTCCAGTGTAGAGCAACAAAGATGATGAAGGGAGCACCACCCTTATGAGGAAAGGCTGAGAGAGCTGGACCTCTTGAGCTTGGAAAAGAGAAGGCTGAGGGGTGACCTCATTAATCTCTCTAAATATGTGAGACATATTTTGAGGGTAGGGTGTCAGGAAGATGGAGCCAGGCTCTTCTCAAGGTCATCTGGTGATAGGACAAGGGGCAATGGGTGCCAGCTGGAACAGAGGAGGTTCCACATAAATATCAGAAGAAACTTCTTCCCAGTGAGGGTAACAGAGCCTTGCAACAGGCTGCCCAGGGAGTCTGTGTTCCTGCGTGACTTGGTCTAGGTGGTCCTGCTGTGGTAGGGGTATTGGACTAGATGATCTTTCAAGGTCCCTTTTGATCCCTAATGATCTATGATTCCATGGTCTAGCTTATTTTGGTGATGCTAGCTCATGAGTTTGATGATCTCAGAGGTCTTTTCCAGCCTCAATGATGCTGTGGTTCTGTGATCAGATGCTAGGACAAGGGGCACTGGGTGTCAGCTGGAACAGAGGAGGTTCCACATCAAGAGGAGAAGAAACCTCTTCCCAGTGAGGGTGCCACAGCCCTGGAAGGGGCANATGGTCTAGCTTATTTTGGTGATGCTAGCTCATGAGTTTGATGATCTCAGAGGTCTTTTCCAGCCTCAATGATGCTGTGGTTCTGTGATCAGATGCTAGGACAAGGGGCACTGGGTGTCAGCTGGAACAGAGGAGGTTCCACATCAAGAGGAGAAGAAACCTCTTCCCAGTGAGGGTGCCACAGCCCTGGAAGGGGCAGCCCAGGGAGGCTGTGGAGTCTCCTTCTCTGGAGACGTTCAAGACCCACCTGGATGTGTTCCTGTGCCACTGGATCTGGGGGATCCTGCTGTGGCAGGGGGATTGGACTATTGGATCTTTTGAGGTCCCTTCCAATCCCTGACAGTCTGTGAGTCTGTGATACTTTGCAAATTTGCTATTTTGTGACTCCCTAAAACACCTTGTTTTTAGTACCTGTAGGCTCTCTGAGCTGATATAAGAAGGCTTAAACGTACCCAAAGCGTGAATTATTGCAGTATTAATATTTGTTCAACACTTGGAAATTGTTCCATTGTTATTTTCTGATTGGGAGCTTTATGCCTGGGGGCTTTTTTAAAAGGTACATTAATCTCTGAATAAAATTTGTCTTGCAAACGACGTATTAATAGAAAGTTAGGAACAAGGGTAGGTCTTTGAGTGTGTTTTATGTAAGAGTTTATATGTTCGGTGCAGATCAATGACACTCTCTTTAGAGCTAAATGCCATTAATCCTTTTACAGCCACTCATTGCAATGAAGAGAAATTACCATCGAAAGAGGCGATTGTATGTTAAGGAGAATTTCTCTGCTTCTATGCATAGTCTGATTTTTTGTAATGCTTTTGTGAGTGTTTAAAGCAGATCTTTTGAGCATTTTTTCCTCTGCTTTTCTCTCTAGTGTGGCAGCTATGGGAGTGATCTTGGTGTCTCACAGCACAGGTGATCCTTCTTATGGAAGGCTACAGGCTTGGAGATGTGTGATTGGAAAGCTGCACATCAAAAAAGGGCCTTGGGGTATGGGGTGATAGTTACCTGAATAGGATCCAGCAGTGTGCCCACATGACCAAGAAGGCCAGTGGCATCCGGCATCAGAAACAGTGTGATCAGCAGGAACAGGGAAGTTTTGATTGTCCCGCAGTACTGGGCTCTGGTAGAGTCATGCCTCAAGTACTGGGGCACCTCAGTTCAAGGACATTAAGGAGCTGGAGTGGATTCAGAGAAGAGCAGTAGGGTTGGAGAAGGATCTGGAGAACAAACCTTGTGAGGAGCAGCTGAGGGAGCTGGGGCTAGTTAGTCTGCAGAAAACGAGGCTGAGGGGAGACCTTGCTGTCCACAACTACCTGGAAGGCTGGAGTGAGGAGGAATTCAGCCTCAATCCATGGTGCCCTGTGGTAGGACTATAGCAGAAGGCTATATGTTATATATTAGGCTGGATGTTGGGAAGAATTTCTTCACCCAGAGGGTTACCACACACTGGGACAGTCTGCCCAGGACAGCACTGGGATCCCTGTGTCTGGAGATGTCTAAAGGAAATCCAAACACAGTACTGAGGGACAGGTTTTAGGGACAGCCTGACAGTGCTGGAGCGAAGGCTGGACTTGATGACCTTAAAGATCTTCTCTAACCAAAGAGATCTGGGAATTCTGTGTCCTGTTGTCCATGGCCACCCTTGGGCTATTGTGGGATGGAGATTTTGTCTTCAAACCTCACTACGTATAAATAAACAAATGCATTTTAGTATTGTGCAGTCAATTACAAAAAGAAGAATAATGCAGTTTTATAAGTTAACTTATGAGAACAGAGTAGAAGGATTTTAATCCTAAAATCATAGACTCATAGGCTCAGGTAGGAAGAGACCTTAGAGACCATCTCTCCCAACCCCCTGCCATGGGCAGCGACACCTCTCAACCAGACTTGGTTGCTCGAGGCCCCATCCAGACTGGCCTTGAGCACCTCCAGGAAGGCGACAGCCACAGCCTTTCTGAGCAAACTATTCCAGAGTCTCTCCACCAGGGCACTGAAGAGCTTTTTTCTCAGATTTAATCTGACCCTCCTCTCCTTCAGTTTCAAACCATTTCCCCTTGTCCTGTCGCTGGATTACATTGGAAAAAAGCCTCTGCAGCTTTCCTGTAGGTTCTCTTCAGGTATGTGGTGTCTGATCAACATATCTCTGGTTAAATATGTAAAGGGGGGTTGAGGGATTGGGTGATCATACAACCAGATTATTAAAAACAAGTAGTTGAACCAGGTACAATTCCACCAAAGCACTTCCATATTGTGTGATGGTTCTCTTCTTAAACAACCTTTTCCTCTGAAATAAGCCACGCAGACTAGGAACAGCACAGTCATTTCAAATGCAGAGGATGTCATGTTTCCTGTCTTTGTGATAACCTTGGTGTATAGGTACACATTTTTTTTGCACAGCGGTGACAGTGTGACCTTTAGCCAGGTGGGACTCAAAATGAGAACCTTGTGCTTGTAAGGCTGACACTGTTTCCACAGATGCATGACAGCCAGGTATCTCTTCACATCGTGCTATTCACCAAAGGAGTTTTTGGAACTCAGAACTGCATTGGTCTGAGGATTCCGGAGTCACCATCTTTTGAGGTGTTTTCTGCACACAGAACAGAGTCTCTCTCTCTCTCAATCTGGCAGCTCTCTAGTTGTCCAGGATTAGTACTACACAATTCATCTTTCATCTCTATTTGTTTTCCCACTTCTCTGTCTCTCTCTTTCAATAGAGTAGGATATAGTTCTCATGATGTTCGGAGTGCTGTCATGAGTTTCACACCAGGAGAAGGTTGGGGTAGGCAAACCAAGCAGGAAAGGCGAACATGCTCTGGCTATGATTTTTCTATCTTTTAAAACCTTTTATTTAATTTTCTGTTCATAAATTCTTTATCTCTGTAACAACTAGGGTAGGAAAAAAGGACATGGAGGTCCTAGTGGACAGTAGGATGACTCTGAGCCAGCAATGTGCTCTTGTGGGCAAGAGGGCCAACAGCATCCTGGGGGAATCAGAAGGGAGGTGGTTAGCAGATCAAGGGAGGTTCTTCTCTCCCTCTACTCTGCACTAGTGAGACTGCATCTGAAGTACTGTGTCCAGTTCTGGGCCCCTCAGTTCCAGAAGGACACAGAGCTGCCGGAGGGTGTCCAGCATAGAGCAACAAAGACGATGAAGGAAGTAGAACAGGAAAAGCTGAGGGAGCTGGTTGTCTTGAACTTGGAGAAGAAGAGGCCGAGGGGTGACCTCATTCATGTCCATAAATATGTGCAAAATGAGTGTCAGGAGGTCTTCTGGTGATAGGACAAGGGCAATGGGTGCAAGCTGGGACAGAGGAGGTTCCATATAAATATCAGGAGGGTAACGGAGCATTGGAACAGGCTGCCCAGGGGGGTTGTGAAGTCTCCTTCTCTAGAGATGTTCAAGACCCACCTGGATGTGTTCCTGTGTGACTTGGTCTAGGTGATCGTGCTGTGGCAGGGCGATTGGACTAGGTGATGTTTCTAAATATATGAGGATTTACCAGGAGTAGTTAGACACTGGGGTTTTTTTTTGAAAACTCAGGAAAGCACAGAACATCCCTTAACTTGCGGGTTTTTATCTAAATTTGCCCTAAATTTTCATTGCCTGGGTTTAATCCTTTGTTCCCTTTATGTTCTAAAGATACCAAAACTATGGAAGCCACTGGCACTGCAGCCTGCATTTAAATTTAGTTACAGTACAGCCATGCAGAAAGTGTTCCTCTGATGTGGGGCCTGCTTGCTCCTCTCTCTACATTATTAAACCTCCTTAAATACCTCCATTATAATGTTCACCTTGCTTGACTTCAGAGAGAGCCACATGGCTACATGGAGATGTTGGGCCACAGGAAACCTATCGTTTTTTATAAATGCTAATGGTTTGGCCATCATGTTCATGAAGTTATCTGTTTGTTGTGGGATTGGAGAGACCCTTCTGCTGCCCTGGAAACAAGAGGATAAAATACCCAACACAAAGATAGTAGCTGAAGATATTTTGGGCTTTGAAGGCATTGGCATTCACCTTTTGAAACCTTTTCCAATCTCCTTAGTCCTCTCCCAAAGAAAAAACCCTCCAAAAAATGAGTTTATTTTGGAGCAAAGCAAAGTTGGCACAATTCTTGAAGAACCTCTTGAGTGCAGCACGAGTGAGAAAACATAATGAAATCCAAAGGTTATTTTAGGGTGAAGCAAAGTTGATGTGATTCCTGAAGAACCTCTTGAGTGCAGGCTCACGGAGGCACTCGTGAAAATGATGTGGCTTATCACTCAGAGCTCATTGGGAACTAATCTGTTCAAAATGTTAGGAACAAGTTAAAACCTGGCTCACTCGCCTAATGAAAAAGGTCAAAACGGAGAAGAAAGTGCCACTGGTTTGTGTTAGGTGACACTGTGCCCTACTTGTCTAATTTGATTACACAGACCCACTAAAGCCCCAGGCAAAGCTGATTTTAGCTATAATCAGCTTCTTAACCTTTTGAGAACTAACGTAAACACTATTTACCAGTGGTTAATTACGTTGCTCTGTTATATACAACCAAGTGCAAAGGTAAAAGTGTACAACGACAGTAACGCATGTTGTGACAAGATCACTCGGGGGGATTACAGCCCTCTCTGTGTTTTATCTGCACTCATTGATTTCTCTCTTAAAAAAATTAAAACCAGACTATGAGCAGGGAGCAGCACTACTTTTATCAGTTTCAGGTGGCAGCGCCCTGTTGTGCTGCTGCCTCACCTTCGATTCCTCTTATGTACAGAAGGCAAGACTAGGGTTGGGTTGTAAAACTATGTGATTTGTTGATGATTTCTCATTAATGTTTTAATTATTGGCTTGGAATAAAGCACTCATGCTTCCCTCCACTAGGATGAACATGTTCCAAAAGTTTGGTGATCTCTTCTGGTCTAGTCTGGCACCAAGTCTATCTGAGTAACATGTCTCCAGGTGGGATCATAGAATCATTAGTGATCAGAAGGGACCTCAAATCGATGATGAATTCTGTGCTTCTGAAGGCATCACAGGGATGAACACACATTCAAAGTGGTGTTCTTTTGATATGCATGTTTTGCCTGTGTCCCAAAAAAGTTGAGACTCAAAGACTGGCTCCTTGCACAGCTTAGTTTCCCACGTATTTTGATGAATTTCTGTAGTTTGCAGGAAATCTGCATTTGTATGAGAACTTTTAGAACACTTCAGGTTGCACAAGGGAAAGTTGAAGTTGCCCCTGAGGAGAAACATGAAACTGACCTCAAGACCTTGGAACAGGCTGCCCAGGGAGGGAGGTGAATCTCCATCCCTGTCTGTTTCAGTCGTGGCTATCTGGAGCTCAGGGAAAGGGTTAAGCAGTGGGTTGGGCCAATTGGGTTAAGGGTTGGAGCTGACGAGCTTGAAGGTCTTTTCCAACGTAAACAATTTTGATTCTAATCCAGTTTGCTTTTGCTGTGTTTAAAATTTCCCTGACCTGTGCTGGTCTGTGATGTTTATGTAAGGAAACCTTGATCTATTCATCTTCTATACCTGCTAGTCATCCCTACTTGCTGCTTGGAGGTAGTAAGTTGCCTCTGAATTTTCCACTCTGGAGAACATATATCTGTTTTACTCTATGTGTCTCACTGTTTTTAGTCAGTGGTGCCTTTAATGAGAAACTGAAGGAGCTGGGCAGGTTGTCTGGAGAAGAGGAGACTGAGGGGGAACCTTATTGCCCTCCTGAAGGGAGATTGTGGAGGGATGGCCATTGGCCTCTTCTCCTTGATGCCTGCTGACGGAAGCAGGGGCAATGGTCTGCACTTGAGGCAGAGGAGGGTTAGATTGGATCTGAGGTAGAGATTCTCTGAAGACAGAGTGGTTGGGCACTGGCAGGGCCTTCCCAGGGAGCTGGTGGAGTCCCCACTCCTGGAAGTGTTTAAGATCTGTGTAGTTATGGTGCTTCCCGCCCTACTCAAGGGGCAGCAGGGAGGGGGTCAGGTTGTGTTTGTCAGTCTCTCTGGGATGGAGGTTTTTTGTTGGTATGGTGATGGTTGGACTTGGGGATCAAAGAGTTCCTTTCCAACCAGGATTATTCTGTGATTCTGTGATCAGCTTAATTTTTCTCTGACTGAAGCCCCCATAATGATTTACCTTCATGAGCATCACTAGCACAGGTTGCAGGGCAATCTTATACTGGCCGTGTGCTCCACAATATCTCAGGAAACATCACAGAACTGGACAACCAGTTCTGACAACCTTCTGCCTACATCGTTCCAACCAAAACTTGTAGTGTTGAGCCGTCACTAGCAGGATTGTAGTTAGGGCAGGAAAACAGATGAGCCCTTGCTTAATTCAGATACTTGATTTATCATTTAAGATTAATAAAGCCATTGTGACTAGGGCAAGTAAAGCAATAATGCCCCAAAAAAACCCTTTTTAGTCAAGATCAACAATAAATAATAACACCAGACTCATTCACAAACCTCACTGATACATGACCCACCATGGTTACGTGCAAGGTCAGTGTTGGTTTCCACTTGGTTTACCATACATTGCTTGTCCATGGCAGGGTTACTGTGTGGTGACAACACTGGGCAGGCTGCTCACTTTTGAGCATCATAGAGGCAGCAAATTGAGCTGACTCTGAGTGTGGTGGTACGTGCACCCTTGATGTCAGGATAGATATCACCTCAGGTTCTGTATGTGCTTGGGATTCGATCTGTCTCAGGCTCCATGATTTCTTAATTACTGTGATGCCCTTTAGGTGTCTTGAAAACTGTTTGGGGAATCAGCTGTAAAGATCATCTCATGATCTGGTGGCACTTCACAGCCAGCCACCTGTCATGCACAGCTGGGTGACTGCTGGCTGTGCTCTGCAATTCCCACAGGTGATGTGTGGAGGTTCTGCAGACACAGAGATGACCTCATATGTTCTAAGATTTCACGTGAACTGACATTTTACCTGTATAGCTGACCCGCTGCAACCATCTTCATCACCTTGCTTTGAATCATAGAAGTTAAAAAACCCTAAGGACACTGAGGCTGTGTCCAAAAGAAGGACAACAAAGCTGGGAAAGGGTCTGGTGTAAAAGTGCTCTGAGGAGCAGCTGAGGGTACTGGAGGCTTTAGCCTAGAGAAAAGGCTCAGGGGAGACTATGTCACTCGATATCTCCCTGAAATACAGTTTTAGAGAGATGGGAACTGATCTGTTCAACAACTGGGAAACTGATAGGACAAAAGAAAATGTCCTCAAGCTGTGCCAAGGGAATTTAGATTGGATATTAGGAAGAATTTCTTTACTGAAAAGGACCAGGTGTTGGGTTGCCTTTCCCTGGAAATACTTAAGACTTGTGCAAACGTAGTGCTTAGGGATATGGTTTAGTTGAGGATTTATCAATGTTGGGATGAAGGCTGGACCCAGTGATCTTGAAGGTCTTTTCCAGGCTGGGTGATTCTGTGACTGTTGTTCTAATTTCAAGTATTCATTCTGTGTGTCCACAAGGTGTAGGTGACTGATGGAAAGCCTCATCTCTAGCAAAGCTGCACATCAGTGTTCCGAAGCAACAGTCTAGTTTTCTCAATCTTTTCCTCCACAAAAAAAAAAACCAAACAGGGTCAGGTTCTCTCTTTTGGCTTTACTGCCAGAGCTGGGAGGAAAAGACTGCTGAGGCAGGTCTGCAAAACCCATCAGGATCCATATTTAGGACTAGATGTCCTTGTGCCTCTTGATTTCCTCTGTGCATTCCAGTTACAGGGAGGTTTTGTGCTAAGTTTCTTCCACATGACTATCTGCTTAGCCTCAGAATTTCTGTCTGGGGGCTGTTTGGGTCGGGCTCATTGCTTAGGGAAAGTGCAAGGCAAGCAACAGCAATAACACAACAGACTTAGAGACATGTCTTTGCCCTCCCAGTGGAAACTTTGGGGTCCCTGTTTGTATTTTCTGGAACACATGTCACAGGCACCAGAGTTTGGCTGTGTCTTAATTAATTTGGCAACTCTGTCATTGCTCTCAGAAGAAATTAAAAGACTTTTTCCTACACAAGTAGGACCCTGAAAAAGAGAAGCATGCCTTGTACATGAGGTGAATTTACCAGAGACTGCAGAGTGCATCACAGGAGCTGAAGTTGAGAGATAGTTGCTTTTCCTCCCTGAGGAATAAATTGCTGCCCTTTGCAGCAACAAATAGAGGAAAAGTCAACAATGTGGAAAAGACAAATCTTTTACTGAAATCTCTAAATAAGCCTTTAGCTTGCAAAACTATTAGAGAGACTTTGGTGAGGAGATTATATATTGCTCTGTCCAGGTGAGGCTTCACCCGGAGTCCTGCAGACAGATCTCGAGACCCCAACATCCTTCTGATGTTAGAGAAAGAGTCAGGGGAGACCATGAACATGCTCGAAGGGCCAGAGCCCCTTCTCTTATAAAGATAGGCTGAGGGAGCTGGGGTTGTTCAGCCTGGAAAGGAGAAGGCTCTAGGGGGAATTTATAGCAACATTGCAATCCCTGAAAGGGGCTGTCAGAAGGCTGCTCCCATGGGCGGGGACCAGTAGGATGAGGTGTCCTGGTTTGAAGCTGGAAAGAGGCAGAGTGAGGCTGGACAGGAGAAAAAAGGTCTGGAATCTTAGGATGGGGGATCCCTGGAACAGGCTGCCCAGAGAGGGGGTGGAGGCTCCATTCCTGGAGCCATTCCAAGTCAGGCTGAATGGGACTCTGGGCAACTTGCTCTGGTGTGTGATGACCCTGCTTGTTGTAGGGGAGTTGGACTGGATGCCCTTTGGAGGTTCCTTCCAACCCAACATATTCTGTGATTCTATAATTATACTGACAGGGAGCACCCATAGCGGAAGAGGAGAAAGCACCAGAGAATCCACATCAAGCTTTACCAGGGAGGGTTTAGATTGAATACAAGGACCAGTTTCTTCCCCACAGGGGTTCCTCAGGCCTGGCTCAAGTTGCCAAGGGCAGAGCTGGAGTCCACATCATTGGAAAGATGCAAAGCTGTGAAGATGTGGTGTGAGGGACAGGAGCAAGAGGGGACCTGGCAGTGCTGAGGGAGGGATTGAACTCAAGAAGCTGAAAGGTCTTTTCCAACCCAAACCCTTTCTGTAATTCTGTGACTCTGTAAAACCAACAAAAGTGTGGAGAAATCTAAAAACCATGGCCTTCACAAAAAGGGTGAAAACACTGAGAAGGTTTAACCTAAAAAAAGAGGACTGAAAGAAAGAACATGGTAGAAATCATCGGGTGTGTGAAAGACTGTTGCAAGGAAGAAAGGAACCGTCTGTTCTCCTGGTAAATAGTGCAAAAAGTGATAAAATTAAATCACAGCATCAAGAGTTTCTATTAGACCTTGGTGAAAACTTCATAACAACTTGGCTAAGGATACTTAGGGTATTGGAAGAGGTTGCCCAGGGAGGCTGTGACTGCCCCATCATCCCTGGAAGCGTTGAAGGCCGGGTTATCTGGGGCTCTGCTCACCCTGGTCTGGTGAGAGGTGTTGCTGCCCATGGCAGGGGTTTGGCACTGCGTGAGCTGTGAGCTTCCTTCCAATCCAAACCATTCTATGATGCCAGATAAAACATAGAATCATGTTCCAATGCTCTGGGAAAAAGCTCCTTCTGATATTTCTATGGAACCTCTTCTGTTCCAGCTTGTAACCATTGCCCCTTGTTAGGGGAGTGGTTAGCAGATCAAGAGAGGTTCTTCTCCCCCTCTGCTCTGCACTGGTGACACCACATCTGGAGTCTTGTGTCCAGTTCTGGGCCCCTCAGTCCCAGAAGGACACAGAGCTGCTGGAGGGTGTCCAGCATATAGCAATGAAGGTGATGAAGTAGAACAGCTCCCTTATGAGGAAAGGCTGAGGGAGCTGGGTCTCTTGAGTTTGGAGAAGAGAAGACTGAAGGATGATGTCATTCATGTCTATAAATATCGGAGGGGTGGATGTCAGGAGGATGGAGCCGGGCCCTTCTCAAGGTCATCTGGTGATAGCAGAAGGGACAGTGGGTGCAGGCTGGAACGGAGGAGGTTTCCTGTGAATATCAGAAGGAACTTCTTCCCAGTGAGGGTACCAGAGCCTTTGAACAGGCTGCCTATGGGGGTTGTGGAGTCTCCTTCTCTGGAGATGTTCAAGACCCTACTGGATGTGTTCCTGTGTGACTTGGTCTAGGTTGTCCTGCTGTGGCAGGGGGATTGGACTTGGATGATCTTTTGAGGTCTCTTCTATCCCTAAGGATTCTATGATTCTATAATAAATAAACCCTCTGTAAAAAACAGAGGAGTAGAAGGGTATTTTACCTTTTTTTTTTTTGTGATAATTACAGAAAATCAGGCATGTGATTTGCAATAAGCAAAATTAATAAAGTAAATTGTTCTGATCAGTCTGTTCCTGATCTTACAGCTTGTAAATAATCCTTTGCAGGGAACACTACTACCTTTAATAGCAATTGTGTGGGTTGTGGCCAGCTTCTCTTCCACTCTGTTCTCCGGAAAGAAGGGAGCAAAGAGCTCTGGCATTTTGTATCGTGTTACTGGAAATGTATGAGAACGATGATACAGCTTGGAGGAAAATAAATAAATAAATAGATAGATAGATAGATAGATAGATAGATAGATAGATAGATAGATAGATAGATAGATAGATAGATTTATAAATTAGATCACAACAGTACCCTTGGAAACTTTTATTTTATTTCATTTTTTAAATTATTATTTTATTTATTTTAATATTTTACTTTATTTTATAGTATTTTTTATTTCCAAGAGTTCAGAGCCTCAGCTTCTTGGGAATTTTGATGGTGGGGATGCTGTAATAATTGCGCAGTGAGAAAACTGCCAGATTGAAGGTTTCTTAAGTGCTACTGTCCAAAATCACCATCCACACTTGAAAACAGTAATTCTCGACAAAGCATGCACTCTCAGTATGTGACTTCTAGCTGCAGGGGAGCACAGCATATGCTTTAGAGCCAGAAAGTTCTTCTGGGAGTTGTTTGTGGTGTTTTTTTTCTCTTTTCTTTGTGTCAGAACCTTTTTTTTATGTGACATTTTTCAAAGGGTTTTTTCCCGTTTCGGTCTTCCCGTTAAACACAACATAAATAACTGCCAAAAAATTATCCTGAAAGCCTGCGGATCGCTTCGGTATTTCTGAGTCTGCATTTGGTGCTTTGCGATGCAGACTGATGCGATGTTCAGTACAAGTGCTGGTATTTTAATTCACCTGGGAAAGGAGTCCTTTTCTGTTTGGTTTTATTTAGGATTAAATAGGAGAAGGGTATCTTGCCCCTGCAGAGTTAGTGTATGGATGTTTTACTAATTCAAAACATGCCAAAGATGACTTGATCTCCAAAAACTCTTGAGGACCTGGAGCTTTCAGAGATGGTTTAATGGCTTGGGGTTGTAGGGTGAATGGTTGGACTTGATGATCTTGGAGGTCTTTGCCAACCTTGATGATTCTATGAAGATTCAGTGTAGGAGAAAGGGACTTGGGGGTTCTAGTGGTCAGTAGGATAATTATGAGCCAGCAATGTGCTCTTGTGGCCAAGAGGGCCAACAGCATCCTGGGGGGCATCAGAAGCAGAGTGGTTAGCAGATTAAGAGGTTCTTCTCCCCCTCTACTCTGCACTAGTGACACCGCATCTGGAGTACTGTGTCCAGTTCTGGGCCCCTCAGTTCAAGAAGGACACAGAGCTGCTGGAGGATGTCCAGCATAGAGCAACAAAGATGATGAAGGAAGTAGAACAGCTCCTGATGAGGAAAGGCTGAGGGAGCTGGGTCTCTTGAACTTGGAGAAGAGGAGGCTGAGGGGGCACCTCATTCATGTCTATAAATATGTGAGGGGTGGGTGTCAGGAGGATGGAGCCAGGCTCTTCTCAAGGTCACCTGGTGATAGCAGAAGGGGCAATAGGTGCAAGGTGGAACAGAGGAGGTTCCCTGTGAATATCAGAAGGAACTTCTTCCCAGTGAGGGTACTAGAGCCTTGGAACAGGCTGTTCAGGGGGTTGTGGAGTCTCCTTCTCTGGAGATGTTCCAGACCCACCTGGCTGTGTTCCTGTGCCACTTAGTCTAGGTGATCTTGCTGTGGCAGAGGGATTGGACTGGATGATCTTTTGAGGTCCCTTCCAATCCCTAAGGATTCTGTGATTCTGTCCTGAGCCCTTTCTGATTGGAACAAATCCAGTCAGCACCTTGTTGGATTTGATCATCAGTTCCCCAACCACACCACAAGATTCACCCCAGCAGCTCCTTTTCTGAAGCTTTATTGAAATCCTGAGGTTACAGAGGTCTTCAGCACACTGCTGTCTGCTTTTTTTGAGGTGTTCTGATTAATTTTCCTTGTTGATTAACTTTCCTGTGAGCTTCATGCACAGCAACTCAAGCAAAAGTGGCAACAGTTGGGTTGCTTTGAGTTGTGTTCTTTCAGGGGTAGATGACAGCCTGCTTTATAAAAGTAGGCAGTCAAAGGCACCTGAATAATCCTGAAGTAATATCCAGGGATTTAACACCATCAGTGGAAGACTGCTTGCATGCAGGGTGACTTGCTGCAGGAGACCTGCTGTGGAGCTGAATAATATTCTGGGACAGATCACACACCTTTTACTTACTGTTATTACTTGTCTTTTTACATTGAGTTCAGTGGGGAGAGGATGGAAGCCCATTTGGCACAGCAAACAGAAGAGTTGCCATTATGGTATCTGTTTGGAAGATGAATCTGTACCCCAGTGAAGTCACTAATTCATTAGAAGTTACACCTGTCAGGGCTTGGTAGAAGCCATTCCTTGGATCCCAGACACATTACTTTTTCTTTATGTTGTCCCTCTTGATCTAATTTAATTTCAAGGTGGTGAGGCTACACCTCAAGTACTGGGGTCAGGTTTGGGCACCTCAGTACAAGAAGGACATTGAGGGGCTGGAGTGGGGCCAGAGAAGGGCAGCAGAGCTGGGGATGGTCTGGAGAACAAACTTGTGAGGAGCAGCTGAGAGAGCTGAGGCTGGTTAGGCTGAGAAAGAGAGGCTGAGTGAAGACTTTCTTGCATTCTGCAGCTGCCTGAAATTCAGGAGGATTCAGAGAGGTGGGAGTTTGTCTCTCCTCACAAGGGACAGGACAAGAGGAAACAGCCTCAAGCAGCCCCAGGGGAATTTTAGGTTGGTCATGAACAGAAGCATCCTGGAAAGAGTCCTCAGGCCTTGGCACAGGCTGCCCACGAAGGGGTTGAGTCACCATCCCAGAGGTGTTTATATCATAGAATCACAGAATCCTCATGTCTGGAAAGTACCTCCAGGATCACCAAGTCCAGCCGTGATCCCAGCATCTCCCCATCCCCTAGATCATGGCCTCAAGTGCTCTAGCTACTCAGTTTTTAAACCCCTCCAGGGGTGGTGACTCCACCACTTACCTAGGCAGCCTGTTCCAGTGCCCAACCACTCTCTCAGCAAAGAACTTCTTCCTAAGATCCAATCTAACACACACACACCACCACCACCCGCTTGCACAGCTTGTGGCCATTTCCCCTTGTCCTGTGAAAGAAGAGACCAGCACAAAGACCATGCACATGTGGTGCTTAGAGATAAGATCTAGTGGTGGACTTGGCAAAGTTAATGTTTGGACTTGGTGATCTCTTGGGTCTTTTCCAACATTAATAGCTCTATGATTCTGTATTTGTTGCCTTATGTTGAGCTTCTCATCTACCAACACCCCCAAGTCCTTCTATTCAGGACTTCTCTCAATCTATTCACCTCCCAGCAAGTATTTGTGTTGGTGAAGCTGCATGTGAAATACAAAATCGGTGTGTTCCCATGGCCAGTGCCTTGCTTCTCCACTCATATTCTTGGCCATGAATGGATGTGGCATGGACTGGTGGCTACTGAACTGCCTCAGCATTCACCAATCCCTTTTGCCAACCTCCTCTTCTTTACCAGAGGCTTCTCACACATTCCTGCAAGACTTAAACTGAAGAAAAAAATATGCTCTTTTGCTGCATATGTTTATTTCTGCTGATTCTGCCTTGAGGGCCATCATTTAAGCAGAGGGACAGGAGAAGCAGCAGACACCCGCAGCGCTTCCAACCCCTGCAGCTGAATCTGCAGGAGACTCGTGCTGGAGCCTTGAAATATGCTCCCCAGCCTGGAGCACTTCTCAGAGCATGTGTAGACATGTTGTCAGGGTACATAAAAAACCTTGTACTGAGACTGCCTGTTCTGTGAGTGCTTGGGGAATGAGGTATTTCAGTTTCTGGGATTATAAATTGATGCTCTGTTGTTTACGGTACAGATGCAGTAGAATACAGTTTGCAGTATTACCTATCCCTTTGATGTTCTCCAGTTTCATTCCTTTTTGTAGTTAAATTCATAACTGTTCACTCTTTGCTTTACTGGGTTTTTGTGTTTAAGGAGTTTATTTATTGTTCATGTTTTCTTTCTTCTAAAGATGGTTGGTGGTTGACCACTTTTTCTCCCCTAACAGAGTTGCCAGGGGTTGGAACAAGTTGCTCAGGGAGCAGGGAGAGTCACCATCCCTGGAGGGGTTCCAAAACCAAGTAGATGTAACACTAGAGAACAGGGTTTAGCGGGCAGGGAGGGGTTGGTTTCACTGTTGGACTTAGAATCACAGAATGATAGACTCATTACAGTCAGAAGAGACTTAGAAGATCATCAGTTTCAACCATCAACTCAGTGCCACCATGCCCACTAAACTATGTTGTCTTCTCTAAGTGTTGATCTTGGAGTCCTCTTCCAACCTTAGTGATTCTACGAATAATTGAACATGGGCAGTCTCTACTCATGGTCATGGTCAATTCAGAATTTCTCCCAACTCCTTGTCTACATGACGAATGAAATTGTCCAAAACATTCCTTATTTAAATTCAGTTTTGTTTCCTGATTGCTCTCAAGGTGCACCAGCAGGCAAAAGCTCTGCTTGCCACAGGTATTTGGAGCATTTTCTTCATGTCCTGCAGTGGGAGAAGAGGTCCTTTGGTTATATCAGAGGCAAAACAGAGCTGAAGGTGTCTGTCCTCTTGCCACATGAACCTTTCTGATGGATCTAGTCTGCTTAAACATGTTAGAACAATAACTAAAATTAACAGACATAAAGGATTAACCAGACCATGAGCCTTGCCAGGACAGCAGAACCAGGACTATAGAGTGGTCTACATCTGTGTGTCTGGTCCCCAGAGCTTTTCCAGAGGGATATGGTGGTGTTAGTGGCACAAGGCTTTTGAGCATCACATTCCACTGCAAACCTTCAGACTGTGGGATGGACAGAGGTAGATTTAATTCCTCTAGAAATTTTGAAAGAGGATTTTGACCCCAAAGTTGTACCTTGGTGGTGGATATTGTGTTAAATGATGTGCAAGTACCACTCTATTCCTTAATGGCATGGTACAGGCATCTCAGCATACTTCATCCCTTGGCTAGGCCTGCTCTGGGTAATTTTTCCTCACTGGGTACATCGGCTAAAGTTGAGCTTTGGAGCTTGTGAGGTGAATATCAGCAGGAAGAGTGTTGTGATTTATAAAAGAACTATTCACATGGTCCGTTTGTGTGGACTTTCTTTTCCTTTCTTTTCCTTTCCCTACAGCTGTCTGCCCACACAGTCACCACCAGTGAATCCCAGCTGTAGCGTAAAAAATGCAAAGAAAATGAATGAGAAAGGTCAGGATGAAATCCAGTCTAACCAAGGGGAAGTATCTTAAGTTGGTATAATATTGAATCATGGAAATTGAAACCTGGAAGGGGTCTCAGATGACCCACAGATGATCCCTCTGCCAGGCACCAGCATGATAAAGTGGTAGTTCTGCTGACAGATACCTGTTCATACACAGGTCTGTGCACAGGCTCTGACTGTAGGAGTGTGGTGCAACGGAGGTGTCTAGTGAGTGGAACAAGTTCCATAAGTTTGTAGAGTCATTTCATAGAATAGAGTCATAGAATCACTAAGGTTAGAAGAGACATCCAAGACCATCTGCTTCTGCCATCAACCCAACCCCACCCTGCCCACTAAACCCTTTTCCCCAGGCCACAGTTACTTGACTTTTGGAACTAGGGATGGCAACTCCTNCAAATGAGAAACTGAATAAGTATTTACTACCATGATCATTTACAGCAAACAAGTAAACCATGCAATACCCTTTGAAACAGTAAAATGGAGGGGGGGAAAAGAATTTCAAAAATCTATAATTTTAATCAAAAGTTTGTTTCAGTCATTGAAATTCTGTTATTGCTGCTTACAAACATTAAAGTCAATCAAAACATCAGTAGCCCGCAGGATCAATATTTTTAATATGTTTGCATTGCAGTGCTGCAGATTTTTGGCTAATGGATCTCACCCATATTGATTTCCATGGGAAATGTTAGTCCGATACTGAAATAATTAAACAAAAAAAAAAAAGAGGAAAGAAAGGGGGGGTGGGGGGGGAAAAAAGGCCAGGGATTATTGGTTTGGAATTTTTGAAGGAGATAGAAGTATAAAAATTGGTTATTGACTGAATTGCTTGGGGTGAATGAACCTTGGGCACTTGCAATAAACTTGTAGTGCAGAGTCATTACCGAATACTACCTTAGTCCCTTAAACCTAAACTCAGTCAATAACCTATTACAACAATGCAAATTGTGGTGGAATAACATCGCAGGTCATTTTCACAGCAGCAGGATATTCATAAACATCTACATACGTGTGTGGACGGATGTATTAAACCACCTCTGGGATAGGCACCGCAGATCATTTTTTAATTCATCTTAATATATTGGGTTTACATTGATACTGATGTGAAAGGGCTTGTTTGAAGTAATTGCTTAAAATAAACTCAGTCTCTCTGTGGCTATAAACGTAAATAAAAATACAGTGAAATATTAGATATTAATCCATAAACAGGTATCTCTGCTATTGTCCCAGTCCTGGGCAAACACAGAGTGATATTTATTTCAGTCAGAAAAAACTGAAATATAAAAAATAGAATACAATAGAAACAGAATAGAAAATAGAATAGAAAAATTCTATTTGAGAGGGAACTACAAGTAGTGAACCTCCTTAGGTGTGGTGGATCCAAACTTAACCTCACCTGTGTCCCACCACCATCCTGCCCAGATTCTGCACTCCTTATTCATCCTTTTATTCCATATGCAATATGGTTTTGGTTACCCAGCACAATCCTTTTATTTAAGGGAGGATCCTGCTTGCACGTGGGATTTGTGCTGTTCTCTGAAATAAATCAGTTCTCCATTGCAGAATGCATTTGGCATCCCCAGACAGACACAGGATGAGCTTACCACAGGTAGAGGAAAGCTTTCTGGATAGAATACTGATTTTTATTCACAGTTAAAACAAAACACCTGAGCTAAGGGTTTGGAGCCTCTTGGTTCCCGCTTTAGAAAACACTCTGAGCTGTTGTTGTGCTCCTCGCTGGCTCAAGTGTTGCCGCTAACAGTGGGTACTGCAGTATGCAAGCTGTCGAGTGAAATTTATTTTCACCTGAGCTGTATAAATATTTAACAAGTCTATACTAACACAGCAAGCCCAGCGCCTGAGATAAAGACACCGTGTTTGTGGTTTATTATTGCAAAGTCATCTGCAAACGTTTTCTCATTGTATTTTATTTTTAAATTCATCCCCCTAATTTGTTGCTTTGACAAGAAACTGCATGGATTTAGGTCAAAATATATGAAAATGTAGTATGTGCAAAGCTCAGCAGAAACCCGTTAGAGGCAGGATCAGTAATTGGTGCCTCACTTTAACTACAGATGTCTGACAACAGGCAGGTTACTGTATCGTACCGGAGTCTCCACAGACTGTTGCCTTTTGGGAATAACTACTAATGAAGTCTAAATTTTCTCAGTAAACTTGTTAATAGGAGCCTCATCGTTGGTGAGGTACCTCTGTAGTTACTCTTCAAGTCACGTAGTTTCAGAATAATTAACATCCTCCAAATTGCTCGAGCGACTTATTTAGGACAGAGAGATGCATGTGCTGCTGGCGGCACAGGTGAGGTTTGGGCTGGGTTTAGACCATCCTCTGTCTTACTTTACCTTGACTGGAATGGATTTAACTTTTCAAGTCTTTTTCAGAGTCTTTTGAGATTTTACATTGATACCCAAACAAAATTTCAAAATCAAGTTTTCTTCATTTTCCAGTTCACTCAGAAGTGCTGAGTTGTGTCATGGAGGTGGTCTGGTGGTCATGGAGATGCTGGGTTGAAGGTTGGAGTTGATGATCTTAGAGGCCCTTTGCAACCTTAATGTTTCTGTGATTCTGTGTTTTCATTATCCCATTTTTAAAAGACCCAGTAGAAAGATGATGAACAGTTCCTTAAAAGTCAAGAAGAAAGAAATCTTCATTTGTAAAAGTCACTCATTCTTGTAGCTCGAAGCTTTTTAAAGTTAAAGCAAATGTGCCACCTTTCTTCTCCATGAGAAGAGAGACTAAATACATGCAGGCAGGGGTAGTGAAAGAGAGACCTGAGACCTTCTCCCCACCTGGCATTCTACATTACATGGGTTTTTTTAATGAGGAAATAGAACAATCACAGTATCACAGAATGATCCTGGCTGGAAAGGAACTCTTTAGATCCCCGAGTCCAACTATGCCCACCCCAATAAAAAATCTGAATCCCTGTGAGACTGACAAACACAACCTGACCCCCTCCCTGCTGCCACTCGAGCAGGGCAGGAAGCACCATGGCTACACGGTTCTTCAACACCTCCAGGCAGGGGGACTCCACCACCTCCCTGGGAAGGCCCTGCCAGTGCCCAACCACTCTGTCTGCAAAGAATCTCTGCCTCAGATCCAATCTAACCCTCTCCTGCCTCAACTGCAGACCAGTGCCCCTGCTTCTGTCAGCAGGCACCAAGGAGAAAAGGCTAACAGCCACCCCTCCATGACCTCCCTTCAGGGAGTTGGAGAGGACAGTGAGGTCCCTCTTTAGCATCCTCCAAACTCACCCTGCCCAGCTCCCTCAGTCTCTCTTCACACGACTGGTTCTCTAAACCCCTCCCAGTATCCTTCCTTTAAAGGAAGTAAAAATAGTTGCATGCTCCCCCTTGGTTTGTTTTTGTGGGTTTTCTAATTCATTTTTTGTTTGTTTTCTAATTATTTTCAATTAGAACCAGAAATAAGTGTCCAAGTTTGATATTTGGGATGTTTCCTGCAGAAAACAAACTAAGTCAACAATGCTGCACTTTTTTCCCCCAAAAAAGCTGTATAAAACAAAGCAATTTTTATAAACCATAAGAATCATATTAAAAATATGTTTACATATACTTTAAAAAGTCCCACAAATGGGGGACGATGATCCGTGGCCTTTTCCAACCTGAACAGTTCTGTGATTCTGTGAAATGTAAGGAGAGGAGACGAGAGGGAGAGGGAGAGGGAGGGGAGAGGAGAGGAGAGGAGAGGAGAGGAGAGGAGAGGAGAGGAGAGGAGAGGAGAGGAGAGGAGAGGAGAGGAGAGGAGAGGAGAGGAGAGGAGAGGAGAGGAGAGGAGAGGAGAGGAGAGGAGAGGAGAGGAGAGGAGAGGAGAGGAGAGGAGAGGAGAGGAGAGGAGAGGAGAGGAGAGGAGAGGAGAGGAGAGGAGAGGAGAGGAGAGGAGAGGAGAGGAGAGGAGAGGAGAGGAGAGGAGAGAAAAGGAAAAGGAAAAGGAAAAAGAAGGTTAATGGTCGCTGCAAGTCACCATCACAAATGAGCTGGAAAGCAAAGATTAGTAGGAGCAGCAAAGGTCTTAAAGCAGCTTTACAAGTTGGTGTGGAAACCAGCAGTGACTTGACATCATTGATAGCAGGACCCTACAGAAGCAGGGGGATTGGAGTGGATGATCGATCGTTCCAGGTCGCTTCAAATCCGTTATGTTCTGTTCTGTGACTTGGTCTAGGTGTCCTACTGTGGCAGGGGGATTGGACTGGGTGATCTTTTGAGGTCCCTTCCAATCCCTGATGATTCTATGATTCTATTCTATGACTCTAAGTTTCAAACAGCCTCCTTTTCTCCAGACTAACCAGCCCCAGCTCCCTCAGCTACTCCTCTCAAGATTTGTTCTCCTTATACAGAATAGAGTCCAGAGTGGAAAACCAGCCCAGGAAGGCAGCTGTGTTCAAACACTTTGTGCAGTTCTGAGCCCCTCACTTCAAGAAAGACATTCAGGGGCTGGAGAAATGAGGCTGGGGAAGGGAAAGTCTGAGGAGGAGAGGCTAAGGGAGCTGGGGGTGTTTAGGCTGGAGGAGTCTCACGAGAGACCTTTTCCCTCTCTACAGCTCCCTGAAGGCAGGGGGTGGGTCAGACTCTTCTCTCAGGCAACCAGCACCAGGATGAGAGGGTCTGAAGCTGCAAGAGGAGGGTTAGGTTGGATGTTAGGCAGCGATTCCTCACAGAAAGGGGGATCAGACATTGGAATAGACAGCCTAGGGCAGTGGGGGAGATCCCATCCCTTGACGTGTTGAATGACAGCCTGGCTGTGGCCCTGAGTGCACTGGTGTGGTACTGGGGTGCTGTTAGGTCCCAGGCTGGGCTGGAGTTGCTCAGAAGGCTTTGCCAACCTCAGTCTTTCTGTGATTCTGTGACGAGTATGCTGGGAACACACCATCCTGCATCCCTGAGCAGCCTGGCCACAGAACCTAAGCACAGATTCCCACACACTGAGCTGAGAACATAACCATGAGCAGTGTGGTTTGAATTAAGTGTCTTCAATCTGTGATGTGTTTGTCTCTACCACAGGGAAAATCCCTCTGCTCAAGTGTGCTGCATGAAACCTGCTGTGTCACAGCATCAAAGAGTATTTAGTTCATGTTTGCAGTGTCTGTGTAGTTTGCTGTGGAGTTGCATAGGTTATTCTTGGAAGGTGACATGTCTGCCTCACCTGCCATAAAAAAAGTGTGTTGGGTTAATGGCAGAAGCATTGCAAAGGCCAGCGATGACCTAGTTTATGTCTCCAGTGGCCATAGATAGACACCTGCACTCTGTTTGCAAATACACAGGTATGTTTTGACTTGGTTTTCTGATGGCAATGCTTAGTATGGATATTTCTGACTGTATTTGTAAGTCACGATCATATGGAGCTCAGGGACAGTGTTTAACAGTGGCCATGGGACAGCTGGGTTCATGGTTGGACTTGAAGGCATTTTCCAGGATGAACAATTGTTTGAGTGTATGGTTCTTTATAAAGTTTTGCATTAGCTCAACAGAGCATCGTTCACAACCATGGCATCACACCTGCTGTGGTGCCAGCACTATGAGCAGAACAGGACTGGGGAAAACCACTGGCAGAGGTGGAGCCTGGCCAAGCCACAACCTGGCTGAGCAAAGCACCAGTCATCTGGGTCATGAGATGCTCCTGAAAAACACTGCCAGTAGTAATCAAAATGGACTTCAACTCTTAGTTGCATCTGAAGACCTTGAAGAAGTCCAAACTTCAGATTTGACATAGTAACACAATCTTGAGAGTCAATACAGTGTCAGATCATTTCCATGTGTCAATAATCGTTTTCAGTCAAAAGGCAGGAGATACTGCTTTCTAGTGATGCCACTAGGTATCATGGAAGCATCATTGCAGCAGTTTTGAAGTGTTTGAGTCATTTTTGATAACTAGAGAGAGTTGAGATCTGACTCATCTCTTTGTTTATGTTAGTAGTACTGCTCTTGTTAACCTACAGTTACTAAAGTTGTGATGAATGTTGGCATGTTCTTAAGTAATGGGATTTGTACACATAAAATCATAGAATCACTGATTCATTAAGATTGAAAGAGACCTCCAAGATCATCCAGTCTAACCCTAGTGAAGTCTGATTCCCAGGGCCATACCTACTTGTTGTTTGAGTCCCTGCAGGGACGGCGACTGCAGCCATCCCTAGGCAGCCTGTTCCAACCCCTGACCACTCACTCTGTCAGTGAGGAATGTTCTCCATGTCCTACCTTGGATTAGAAATTGTATGACCAGCAGAAGGGGAGAGGTGATTGTCTCCCTACACTCAGCACTAGTAAAGTGACACCTTGAGTATTGTGTCCAGTTTTGAGCACCTCAGTACAAGAAAGACATTGAGGGGCTGGCGCGAGTGCAGAGGAGGGCAACGAAGCTGCTGAAGGGTCTGGAGCATCGATCTCATGAGGAGCCACTGAAGGAGCTGGGACTGTTTAGTTTGAGGAAGAGGAGGCTAAGGGGAGACCTCATCACTCTTTACAGCTTCCTCACAGGACACTGTAGAGCGGTCAGGGCTGGTCTCCTCTCACAGGTCATTAGCAACACACCCAGAAGGAAGGGCTCCAAGCCTAGACTGGAAATCAGGAAAAAGTTCCTCACTGAAAGAGTGGTCAAACACTGGAACAGGCTGCCCAGGGAGGTGGTTGAGTCCCCATCCTGGCTGTGTTCCAGAGTCACTTAGCTGTGGTGTAAGGGGATAGAGTTCAGGGATGACCTTGTAGAGTAGGGTTAATGGTTGGACCCAATGATCCCAAGGGTCTTTTCCAATCTGAGTGAATCTGTGAATCTTCAGTGAATGTTCTCCTGCCTCAGCTGGCTGTGTACGCTGAATTTAAATCACACTGAAATCTTGTGGTGAACCTAAGGAAGATTCCCAAATCCACGAGCTCCAATTACGTTTATACCTTCATATGTGCAAAATACTTAATTCTGAATGTAATTGCACATGTCCTGCTGTGGGATGAGCTCTTACATTTGTAATCAAGTCTCTCAGAGATGTCGTTTATGTGCACCTGAGTAAGACTGTAGTAAAAGAGGGAGGCTGTGTCAGTTCAATGGTGAGGCCTCACCTTGAGTACTGTGATCACTTTTGGGCTCCTCAATACAAGAAGGACATTGAGGGGCTGCAGAGGGTCCAGAGAAGAGCAAAGGAACTGGGGAAGGGTCTGGAGAGCAACCCTTGGTTAGTCTGGAGAGAAAGAGGCTGAGAGGAGATCTTACTGTCTGCAGTTGCCTGACAGGAGGCTGGAGGAGGTGGGGATTGGTCTCTTCTCAAAAGGAACAAGGAATAGGGCGAAAGCTACCCCAGGGGAAGGTGAGATTGGCCCTGAGGAGAAACTTCTCCTTGGGCCCTCAGGCCTTGGCACAGGCTGCCCGGGGAGGAGGTTGAATCACAGAATCACAGAATCATTAGGGATTGTAAGGGACCTTGAAAGATCATCCAGTCCAGTCCTCCTGCCACAGCAGGATCACCTAGACCAAGTAGCACAGGAACGGATCCAGGCGGATCTAGAACATCTTCAAAGAAGGAGGCTTCCAGATGTGGTCTCACCAGGCCAGAGTAGAGGAGGAGGAGAGCCTCCCTCAACCTACTGGCCACATTCTTCTTAATGCACCCCAGGAGACCATTGGCCTTCTTAGCCACAAGGGCACATTGCTGGCCCATGTTCAGCCTGTGGTCCATTAGCACCCCAAGGTCCTTTTCTTCAGGGCTGCTCTCCAGCAGGTCCATCCCAGTGTGTACTTATACCTGGGGTTGTTCTTCTCCAGATGCAGCACTCTACACTGCCCTTGTAGAATCTCATCAAGTTTCTCCCTGCCCAACTCTCCAGCATATTCAGGTCATGCTGGATGGCATCACAGCCCTCTGGTGTGTCAGCCACTCTTCCCTGTTTTGTATCATCAGCAAACCTGCTGATACACTCTGTCCCCTCATCAAGAACATTGATGATGTTGAATAGGAGTAGTCCCAGTAATCACCCCTGAGGAACACTGCTAGGTACACTCCTCCAACTTGACTCTGCCCCAGTGACCACATTTCTCTGAGTTCTGTCCTTTAACCAGAATCACCATCTTTGGCTGTGTTTCACAGTCGTGGGGTTCTGGAGCTCAGGGTTTAAGGGTGGGATGGGACAGCTGGGTTCAGAATTGGACTTGATGAGCCTGAAGGGCTTTTCCAACCTAAATGATTTAATGGCTCTATGGTGTTACTGTAGTTAGTGTAGTAAAATATGGAAAAAGGAGCAGCCTTGTGACACATAGTGGTCCTGCTCCACCATTATTGTTCTGCTGGAAGATACTAATGTCCAGAAAAGTAAATATGTGGTTCTTAATCGGTCAGCTACAACTTCTCTCACTTTAAGTTTGGGGAAGATAACAGAACCCTCCCTTTCAGAAGAGTATCAGCAATAGCATGTGGTGCTTGTTCAAGAGCACAGAGCTGCAGAAATACCTCCAGAGTCATGGGTGCTGGAACTGCATCACCATCTCTTACCTCTTTCCACCATTCCCCTCCCTTAATTCCTCCTTTCTGGGGGAGAAATTGATTCCAAATGTGTTTTCTTGACCCCTTACTCCATACATGTTAGCACCTAACCCTAAGTGATGTTTCTACAGTCTTGCCTGTATTTACAGTAATTATATGCATAACATAGCATATTATTGTCTGGACTTCCTGTTTAATCAGTACAGGGCTTCTTACAAGAGCAGCTGAAAAGGGCAAACAAAATTAAAGCTTTATATACCAAAACAAGTTTGATTTGCTAAGCTCCCAGCATTCCAAAGTACACAGATTTGTTCCACCAAGTTTTGCGATGGCTTGCAGATGGGCAATGATTAATCAGAGAGCTAACTGTGAAGTAGTTTGCAATTAAACTGGAAGGCTCTGAAGCATGCTAATTGAATCAGAAAATTAGAGACACTGAGCAGTAATTGGCTATTTCTCATGCAGCAGGTGCCAGGCCACTCATCTGTGGAACAAGGTATTTAAGGCACATTAGCACTAGTAAAAATACTTCTTGATATGGAACAGTCAGATTTTCTGCTTATTTTCACCATGGATGTCAAAACACACAGCTGTGATGTCTAGTGCCCACAGCTCGAGTGGTGAGAGTGTGATCATCATGGACCTATGTAGACACGGTGTCTTAGGTCAGGTTGAAGATGGGGTACCTGAACAGCTTCCCGGTTCTTCCAGATGAGAAGAAACCTCATGATTTTTCTTTTCAAGTAAACCCAGTGTGTTGGTCTTGATGAATCTGGGTTTAGTACAGAACTCTGTCTGGTCACAGCCCAACATGTCCAGTTTTGGGCACCTTAGTACAAGTTACTGCCCATCATGTGCTAATATCCACCTCCAGGCTGTGAGGACACACTGAGGTCCTCCTCCATGAACCAGGGTGATGCTCACTCTGCTGCTTTGAGGTCACCTCCTGGAAAAGTGATATGTGGGCACTCGGTAACACCAGCACGAGTTTTCCCTGTGCTATTCTGCTCCACTCTTTGCCGAATAGACTTCTTTTTTTCCTGTGCACTGCTTATGAATGTGGAGATTAGTGGAGTGTGGATTACTGAGGTTCTGCAAATTGTATTAATGAGACACCATCATTTTTGTTACTGGGAGTTTTTTGGTGTTTTATTGGGGTGGTTTTTTTCCCCACATATTTAAAAAAATTTAAGTTTCTGTTTGAATATTAGTTGAGGGCATCAACAGTATAAATCTAATACTGCTGTGAGCTTAGTAGACGCATAAAGCCAATTCATATCATGTCTCAGCATGAGTTTATATCTTCTAATTAGTACCACCATTTTATAGAGAGCACATGCAATGAAAGTTTGTTCGCCGTGCCAACAGGGACCGGAGCACATAGAGTTTTCTTGCTCTAGTAGAGTGACAGTGCTGTATGAGTACAAACAACTTGTAGCCTGAGCAGTAGGTAACCAGAAAAGAGTTGGGATTTAATAAGTGAAACGATGGAGAGTTTTCTACAGATTTTCAAATTAGGTTGGATGGGCCACATGATTTCTTTCTCCACAACTAATTAGAGCCTGGGATGTTTATTAGTGAATAAAAAAAAATTATAAGGAAAAAAAAAAGTATTCAAATATAAAATGCTCTGCATCGTATTACTCTGAGTATCGAGAAGCAGAATATTACAATATTCAAATGCTAATCATATCACTTAGCAGATGACTGCAGAAAGTAGTGTATTTGAACCGAGACATAAATTATAAATTGTAAACAGTGCATAGGGGATATGTTATAACTGTGTCTCATTTAAATTAAGGCAGGGAGTTTTCTCTGAAGCAGATTATGTGCCTTCATTAAGTTTTAAAGTCCCCCCCTTCTATAATGTTTTATTAAGATCACTTGGCACAGCGTTTCCCAAACTGAATGTTAGCAATATGTACTGGTGGAAACGGCTGCGGCAGCAGAGGTGGTTCAGGTGCTTTGCTGCACTCCAAACGTCCTCTCCGTACTTTCCAACCCCATCAACTTCTTCCATCCGATACCCCTCCCCGAAAATCCCGATGCCTTTGCTTTCTTCGCTTTGAAAGCAGCTCCGAAACATTTACATGATCAATGTTTGTTGCTGCAGGGATAAAGTTTGCTCTTCCATGGACAAGTGAGAACGTATTGATCATTTTATTCTATTTGCTATTTCTAAATTCAATATACCTCTGGAGTCGATAAGCGAGATCGAGAGCGTATTCTTTTTTGTGTGTGTGTGCCTGCTTGTAGCTTGTTCTCAAGATCCAAGATACATTTTTGATTAATCACGAATGCTCTGGGGTCATGGAGAGCAAATGTGTTTGTGGAGTGTCAGCTGATGCTGTCAGATAAATGTCTTAAGCTTAGCCAGGGTTCATGCCCCAGCTTTAGGCTGTGCCAAATGTCTCCCCTTGTTGAAGCAGATAACAGCCACACTGGAGGCGACTGAGCTGTTTGTTCACTGAAAGGGCTGACCTTGCCATATGGGGCTACAGTCAGGTGAAAAAAACACCGGCAATGTTTTAATTGAAACTTTAAAATCTTAACTTTCTGCATTTTACCCGTCTCTAATGCAAATTATTTTCACATCCTCCTGCCCGGCATCAGTGTTTGCCTGCTCAGTTTCTCCAGTGGCTGCAACTTGGCTGTTGTGGTCCCCTCGGTGGGTCCTACTGACCACAGCTGCGAATCTCCTTTGATAACCTCCCTGTCTTCTGAGAAACTTCTGACAAGGTATTTTTACACGGGGCCCAAAGAGGGGAGAAGCCCTGCCAGCACAAATAAACACTTTTAGACACAGTTCACATTTGGGTTCCTGGAGTCAACAGTAATCTTGAGCTGGTGGCCTTAACAAAGGGGTCTCGTGAGAGGGATGCTCTACATTGCCTTCTCTCATCCATGGCAGGATTTTAGCATCACCTTCAGCTCCTCCCTAGCAGTTGGTCCTCAGTAACAAGTCATGAGGCAGAGATGAGGAGCGGCGCTGCTATGTCTGAGCCAACGCCTGGAGAGCACGTTGTGCCAAGGCTGGTTTGTAGCGCTGAAGGCAAAAAGATGGATCGTATGGTGTTGCATAAATAAGTGAAGACTACTTGTGGGCATTTGTTGTAAACCACCTCCAGTCAGTGCTTTCACTCCCTCTCATCCCCCTCCATGCAAAAAAATAAAAACCAACCACCCTTTGTGTTGTGTTCTTTGCTCCAAAGGTTCTGCTCCACTTTTTCTTTCCTCTCAAGAAGTTCATACTGTCATGGGTAAATCATCGGGGCTAATTAGACGCAATAATGCTGCAAAAAATTTTGAGAAAAAAAACCCAGATAGATATAACACATCTGTCATGAACTCCCACCAGATCTCTTGGAAATGAGACATTTTTAATATTTTATGCTGAACACAAAATATCTTGAGGAAACGGTTTTATATTCTGTGTACCAAAACAAAACCTTCAGTGTCAAACGAGCAGTGCTGCCTAGCCTGACCCCTAAATGCTGTAAATTCAAATCTCTCCTAAAAATATAAATTTAATTTTAATAAAATGTACTCTGTTGGGTGGTTTTTTTTAGGAACAACAACAAAAAGTTGAAGGGAATAATGAAAAAAGTGTGACGTGTGTCTGAAATTTTGTGTGAAGCCTTGAATGCACTCTGATACAGGCATTAGCGGGTTTTTTTTAGTGAGTCTTGTAAACAAAGGGGGATTTTTGTGTTTTTAAAGGTTGGTTTTTTTTTTTAATGAGATGTTTTCAGCTAACATCTAAATCAAATTAAATGCAAATACATTTGCACTTTTAACTAAATCTCAAGCTGCCTTTGTCCTAAAAATAACTTTGTCTTCCCTAAAACAATATTTAAAGGTTCAAATCACAGACTCACAGAGCATTAGGGATTGGAAGGGACCTCAAAACATCATCCAGTCCAATCCCCCTGCCACAGGAGGAGCCCCTAGATTCAGTGGCATAGAAACAGCCCAGGCAGGTTTGAAATATCTTCAGAGAAGGAGACTCCACGACCTGCCGGGCAGCCCCTTCTAGGGCTCTGGCACCCTCACTGAGAAGTTTCTTCTCTCTTGATGTGGAACCTCCTCTGTTCCAGCTGACACCTGGTGCCCCTTGTCCTAGCGTTGGGTGCCAATGAGCAGAGACTGGCTCCTTCCTCCTGACACCTGCCCTTTCCATCTTGATCAGCAGTCATGGGGGTCCTCCTTCAGACTCCTTTTTTCCAAGATTCCGCTCTGTGTTTTGAACAGTTAAGTGGATTTGTTTTGTGTTAAATGGTTTGATCTGAAGGAAGAGATGATATGTGAGAGAGAATCACAACTGGACTCAAGAAAATGAGTAAAAGTTGGGCAAATTACTGTGTTCATGTTTATTCTTATTTTATTCTTTATTAATAATAAAGTAATATTTTATTAAAATACTGTTAATGAAATACTATTTTATTTTAATAACACACAATTAATCTCCTTATAAATTATTAATAAAAATAGTTACTGGAGTGACAGGAAAACACACTTAACCAAATTCCATTAATCCAAATAAAGTTCCAAATAATCCATTTTAATACTCTACATTGAGATGCATTCTTTAAATAGATCAGTAATCCCTATTAAAAGGAGAAACATATGCAGCTTAGCAGATCCACAAGTGCCTCTATGTGATGACCGTGTTGCTCCTGATGTACAAAACCCCATCCCTTCTCCCCCACAACATTCACATACACCAGTTCTGCATTTCTTTTACCCCAGGACAACTGCAATTGGTCCCTTCATTTATTTTCCACTGCATATTATAAACTGGGGTAGCTATGCCTAATAGCAAGGTTCAGCAGATGAAGGGAAAGTTCATGCATGCTGTGAGAGCACTTCACGCCACTTAAGTCGTAATGGTCCATTTTGAAGAAATTACATGAATATTTTTATACATTTTTATAAATTTTATTTTTTTCTTAAAATACATCTGTTACTGCCCTCGGGCTCAGCACAGCCAGAAAAAAAAAAGCAGAAAAGGTAAATGAAGAAACTAAATTATTGATGGAATAAAATCAAAGAAAACAACAAAAGTCTTTATCAGCAAATTTATCGGTATGGTTATGCTAAAGGTCTCCTGCCAACGGTTTATTGACCCGGGTCCCGCCTCAAGTTCTCCCAGATGGGGGATGCAGCATTGCTTGGGATATTAAACATCAGAATTAACCCACCCAAATGGTGAATAACATTCTGCTTTGTTCTTCCTTCCTGGTCCCATCTCTGTTTCTCCTGGTTTCAAATTGTCTAACTGAGCATGAATTCCTCCAGCAGCTGCTGAACCAGACCTTCTCCAGCAAGGAGTAGGAGTGATGACATTAAACTTTAAATGGTTCAGACAGACTTGTACCATGAGTTAATTTCTCAGCGGCATGACCAGGGTTATTCAGCCTCGGAAGGCAGCTCAGAATAACTTCTGTCCATTTATCTATTTAGGGTTTGTTCAAAGAGAGGTTGTGTTAATGGGGTTGGTTCGTGAGTTGAGTTGTGCCTGCGGGATCTGCAGCACATCCCTGGCTTGGATGCTCTGGGCAGGGTGATGACAAGGTCCTCAAAAGTGAGGCTGTGTGTAGGTAGGTCATTACTTTTACAACATTTTATTTGGGGACCATCTGAGGAGAGAAGTTGCTGAGTTTCACAGCAGTGTTCACCTGTTCTTTTTTTAACAATGTTAATTCAAGTGCCACCTCATTGCCTTTGCGTCTTGAAGTTCATGGTCTAGATCCCTTGCAAACAGAATTAATTCAATCCACTCCTGGCTTTAATTAGATGTAAAAACAAGATTGCATTGCTTGTGGTCAGAATATGACTAGCTTATCCTACATGAGATGTAATAGGTGTGTTTTAGCACCTCAGCAGGAGTGGGAGATATTTGCTTTGCGGCTACTCTGTGACAAAGATTGGCCATCTTCTAGCTACAAAACAAAATGAATAAAGGTAACAAGGGAACATGGAAATGAGATAAGACACTGCTGTGCTCAGAAGTCCCAGGCAAGCACCATCCTAATCAGGTTTGTGAGGATCTAGAGCTCAAGGACAGGGTTTAGTGTTGGGACAGTTGGGTTAATGGTTGGACTCAATGGTATTAAAGACTTTTCTAACCTAAACAGTTCTGTGATTTGTTGAGCAGGAAGATGAGGAGCTTCTCACATCCAAGTGGGGAAGTGGACACTCTGTGGCAGGCTCTGCTTCTCTGCAGAAGGAGAAAAGGAAGGTACAAGCTTCCCTTCAACTAAAGCAATGAAGGCAAAGCAAGAATATGCATTTAAAGGGTGGAAAGATAAACCCACATGGATGTGTGCTGGGAATTGGGCAAAGAACATCTTGCACTTCATTTGACCTCTGTGGTGTGCATGCCAGCAGTGGACCGCAGTTCTTCATCATGAGATTGGTAAAGCACTGGAATGAGTTTCCCAGGCAGGTTGTAGCTGCTGCATCCCTGGTTCAAGGCCAGGTTTGGTGGGCTCTGTGCAACCTGGTTTAGTGAGAGGTGTCACTGCCCATGGCAGGGGGTTGGGTACAATAAGGGTAAATCTAGAGCCTTGCATATGGACAAGAACAACCCCAGGTACCGGGATAGATTGGGGACTGACCTGTTGGAGAGCACTGTAGGAGAAAGGGACCTGGGGTCCTAGTGGACAACAAGATGACTATAAGCCAGCAATGTGCTCTTGTGGCCAAGAGGGCCAACAGCATCCTGGGTGGGATCAGGAGGGGGGTCGTTAGCGGATTGACAGAGGTTCTTCTCCCCCTCTACCCTGCACTAGTGACACCACATCTGGAGTGTTGTGTCCAGTTCTGGGCCCCTCGGTGCAAGAAGGACATAGAGCTGCTGGGGGGTGTCCAGCGTAGAGAGACAAAGATGATGAAGGAAGTAGAGCAGCTCCTTTATGAGGAAAGGCTGAGGGAGCTGGGTCTCCTGAGTTTGGAGAAGAGAAGGCTGAGGGGGAACTTCTATAAATATGTGAGAGGTGGGTGTCAGGAGGATGGAGCCAGGCTCTTCTCATGGTCATCTGGTGATAGGACAAGGCGCAATGGGTGCAAACTGAAACAGAGAAGGTTCCATATCAGTATCAGAAGGAACTTCTTCCCAGTGAGGGTGCCAGAGCACTAGAGGGGCTGTCCAGGGGGTTGTGGAGTCTCCTTCTCTGGAGACGTTCAAGACCCACCTGGATGTGTTCCTGTGTGATTTGGTCTAGGGGATCCTGCTGTGGCAGCGGGATTGGACTGGATGATCTTTCAAGGTCCCTTCCAATCCCTAATGATTCTATGATTCTGTGATTCCATGACAGCCAGTATTTAGTCTGTACTGGTTGTGCACACAAAATACCAACCTCTTGTTTGTTTCTGTTTTCCATCTTTGCTGCAGATAAGGATTTGCTGTTCAGGGTTTCTGCAATGTAAAGTGCAAGATGCATTAGTTGACAGGACTGTTAAAGGGTATCAGCCAGCAAAACAGGTTTTCACCATCAACAATGGTGGAACCTGGGGACCATGTTCTCTCAGCATTTTTTACATGGCCTTGTTAAGCTAAACCACTAGATGTTAGGCAAAGATTCATGATGCCTGATTCACTTTGGCAGTGGTACATGCACGGGGTTTGCACTACCCTTGACATGGTTTTCTTAACACATTTAACACTAGAGATACTTCCCTGCAAACTTTCAGTGGATATCCTGAGTCCATTCAGCTTCAAGCAGCTCGCTGTGCTTAGATGTGACCTCACTTTGTCCATTTCCATTTCATGCTAATTCTCCCTGAAGTCACAGCCACCCCTGCTTTCAGCCCAACATTGGTTTATCCTTAGAGAGGTCTTACTGAACATGTTCTGGAAGTGGTATTTCAGTCCCAGAAAGTGGCTATCAGAAGGGTGGGAAGACTGATCGCAAAGACAGGGAACAATGGGATGAAGGGTTAGAAGCTGGAAAAGGGCAGAGTGAGACTGGACAGGAGGAGAAAGCTGTTGAATCTGAGGGTGGGGGATCCCTGGAACAGGCTGCCCAGAGAGGGGGTGGAGGCACATCCTTGGAGCAATTCTAGGTCAGGCTGGCTGGGGCTCTGGGCAACCTGGGCTGGTAAGTGGTGGCCCTGATTTTCATAAGGGGGTTGGACTAGATGACCTTTGGAAGTGTCTTTCAACTCGGCACATTCTGTGATTCTATGCTAAAACCAGACAAAGAACTCAACTGGTCTGTGGTAAAAGCAGAGCCAGCTGGATGCAAATTCTGCTTCAAGAACACTTGGTGGGGTCACAGGCAGGTTACAGCGGGCACTGGGCAAACCCCCACCACATTTTAAAATCTAATATGTAAGAAAGATGTAATGGGCAGATATAGTCAAAACCCTGCAGTACCCTGCAGTAGTCATTGGCAGGAGGACCAGGAACCTAATTACTCTGATTCTTTGCAGGCATTTCAGCAAAGGAAAAGTGTTATTGAAGAACTCGAAGGAAGTTAATCAAGTAGGTCTGCAGAAAATTGATGAGAAAGATTGCATAGGTCCTTGGAGAAGTCTGTAATGAGCTGACCAGCAGCAGGAGTGAATTTGAAAAGAGATGGGTTGGTTAGGCTGTAGGCAGGACATTCACAGTCATCTGTGTTAGTAAATTAAAGTGCCTGGGAATGGTCTTGGATGCTGGGATGCAGCAGCCTCTGCTTTGGTGCTCCTTCCACAGTTGCTGGTGTCCATGGGAAGCTCCCTAAGCACAGTTCTGACATGGTGATTTCCTGGGGCTCTTCTCCAGAGGCAGCTGGATACCTTTACCCTGCGTTAGGGATAGGAAGAGTTTAGTTTAGGAAGGACAGACACTAGCCATTTGGTGCCATCTGGATGTGGTACCCAGCAACGTTCATGTTTATGTTTAATTTATCAGCAGAGATGAAGCCTGTGGGCTCTGAAAGTGAAAACAACTTCCTTACGTTAGCCATGATCAAGCAAGCAGAGTTATTTAAGGATGCCATGAGAAGAGTGTGTGGCCAAAGATGTAAAACATGAAAAAAAGTCTTCACAGTGATGTCCAGAAGGAGTACCTGCAGGGCAGGGTTTCAGTGGGAGGACCAGAGGAGAAGGCAACATGGTACCAGGGTCAGGTCAGTGAGCCTGGGCAGCAGACTGGCCTTAATGAGTCAGATGAGAATGGTTTTAGGGATGTTACATGGGATTTACAGCAAAGTGAGCCCCAGAAAAAAGAGAGAGGTCATGGGACTTCACATCAATGAGAGAGATGCTGGTTGATACTGGATCTGTACCTTTGTTTTCAGTGTCTCTTAAAGACACAACATTTAGCAACAAAAAACTGTGATTCTTTCAAAGCTGAATTTCTTATTATGATTATGTAAATGCTGCAAGTTGATTAAGTCTTTGTAGTTATGTTTTGGCTCATAGCAACGTCTTTATCAGCAGCATAATTCATACTGTAGCAGTTAGTATGACACTAGAGAGAAGTATCAGTTTATTTCTTAGAGCTAATTGGCTTCACTGCATAGTTCAAAAATCACTGGCATCGAGTCAAACCCTGCTCTTGGAAAATGCACCAGGCTAATAAACTCAGATCTGATATTAGCTGTACTGCTATTAAATTTAAATGAGTGCGTGTGCGACCTACATCGGTTTCTTAAAGCTGTGCATCGCAATCCAAATCAGATGCAGGAGTTCTGCTTTGTCTATCAGGTACATACAAATTGGACATGAGGAAGAACTTCTTCATCAGGCCTTGGCACAGACTGGCCAGGGAGGGGGCTGAATCGCCATCCCTGGCCATGTTCCACAGTCAGGGGGATTTGGAGCTCAGGGTCAGGATTTAGGGGTGCATTGCAACAGCTGGATTCATGGTTGGACTTGGAGATATTGGGGGTCTTTTCTAACCTAAATGATTCTGTAATTCTGTGATTCTTTTGTTGCTCTCATAGAGTTCTTTTGAAACAGTACAGTCAATTCCTTTAAATACATCTATAAACATATATTTTGTGTATTCTAGGAAGTAAGGATGTATAATGTGAGCATTCTCACTAACGAATCTGTTTTAGGTTGGTGTATATGCTGGGTAAAACCCAAATAAAGAAGGCACAATTGGGAAGGAAATTACCTGGGGTAGAACAAAGGAAAGTGCCGGGTTCTGCTGCACCTTTCAATTCTGGCTTTAGAGGAGGCAAAGACATGGCATCCGTCACACTAGTCTTGTGGGGTTGTTTTCCATTATTTGTTTGTTTTTAAATAGTTTAGTTTTATTATGTATTTGTTCAGGGTCAGAACTTATTAAGAGCTGCCTAGAGAATGGACAGCGGAGGCAGTTTCACCCCCACCTTTCTAATCTGTGTGGGCCCTTCTGTGCAAATGTTAGCACAAGTGGCAGAAGTGGGGACAAGAGAGTGATGGATGGGACTTAAGGAAACAAGATCGGTGGTGGCATGGAAAAAGGCTCATGGAAGGAAAAATGTGTCACAGCAAAATATTTCATCAGCTGCAAGCAAGAGCAACCACCTCCTAAAAGCTTCATCTGACATGCCTCCAGGATGTTACCAAACGAGGGACACAGACATGGGCAATCCAGCTTCTGACTCTGCTTTGTTCTGAGAAGACTCTCAGCAGCAGCAGAGTCGATGTTACAATGCATGAAAACCTAGCTTTCCAGAACCAGATGTTCTAGCAGTGCTAAATCTACCAGTAAAACATCTGTCTTTGCTTTGCAGCAGTACAATTCTTACAACAGCTTGAGCCTCAAAAATCATTGAATGTGTTGGGTTGGAATAGACCTCCAAAGGACATCTAGTCCTAACCACCTACAACAAGCAGGGCCGTCTCTAACTAGGACAGGGTCATCACTCACCAGACCAGGTTGCCCAGAGCCTCATCCAGCCTGACCTTGAATGGCTCCAGGGATGGGGCTTTCAGCCCCCCTCTGTGGGCAGCCTGTTCCAGGGATCCTCCACCCTGAGATGCCAGAGCTTTTTTCTTCTTGTCCAGCCTCACTCTGCCCTTTTTCCAGCTTCAAACCATGATCACTCATCCTATTGTTCCCTGTCCTTAGGAAAAGTCTTCCCCAGCCTTCTGACAGCCCTTCTCAGGTATGCCTCTGACTTCTTGGCTGATCAGTAGAGCAGTACCCTACATCACCTCTCGGAACTGAGGGGAAAAGGGTGCTTTTTTTTGGCATTGGAAAAGGCTACCAGGGACAGTGGTGGTGTCCCCATCCCTGCAGGTGTATAAAGGACTTATGTGTACAGACATAGTGCTGAGGGACAGGGTTTTGTGATGACCTATCATTGCTGGGTTTATGTTTGGACTTCATGAAATCATGGTCTCTTCCAAGCAAAGACATTTTGTGATTCTGCACATCAATAAAAGTTTCTCTTCTTGTTGAGAAACAAGCTGTAAGAAACCACTGTGATACCTTCATGCAACGGGAGACTTAGATTGGATCTTAGGAAAAACATCTTCCCAGAAAGAGTGGGAAGGCCTTAGAATGGGCCGCCTAGGGAGGGGGTAAAGACACCATCCCTGTAGGGTTTCAACAAATGGACAGACAGGGTGTTTCAGGAGATGGGGTAGTGGTTAGGGCCTGTAGCAACGATAGTTGGACTTGATGATCTTGAAAGTCTTCATGATTCTATGATTCTGTGATTCGTGTCTGGCTAATTTTCACCTTTATTAGAGTTTGTGGGTTATTTTATCCATGCTGGCTGATGCACACCCATGCCTAGCCTTTCGTAAGCCCAAGGCGATTCCATGTACCTTTTCAAAAGGGAGCTGCAGGCAAGTAGAAATGAGACCTGAGGCACTGCAAGCTCCACACCTTATTAAAATGTAGACTGTGTTCCTTAACAGATACCCGCTCAGGTATCTTGTATAATCTTCTATCGGAATTGTATCTCCGCTCCGGATTGTATGACATTACCTGTTTTGAATAGGACAAAGGCTGGCTGCTGCTGTCAGCCCTGCCTGCAGCTCAATATTCCTCTGCTGCTTTGTGGATGCCATTTTTTATCGGGTGTCCCGGAAGAGCATCCCTCTACCAACCCACAGGTTCCCAATGCATTGCTCTTTGGCTCCGGTGATTTCTGAGGAGACAAGCTCAGACTTGGATGCATTTTCCTCTCTGTGGCAGAGAAAAAGGGACATCTCTGATGCTTGCTCTGCCGAGAAAGTTGATTCATGTGTAAATTAATGGTTGCTCTTTATTTGCTTGGTCCGTGGAGAGTACACAGGCAGATAAAAGGCTTGGTGGGTCAAGGCTGAGTACATGCCAGTTTCTCCCCGTAGCCGATGACGGGGTTGGGGTTATTGTCAAAGATTATCAGGCAGGCTCTGATGTCTTATTGTTGTTTACTCACATATAGAAATACAATTCAGCATACAGGAGGCTTTTGCAGAATTCCAGCTGAGCTCTGTCACAGTGGCACTGAGTCGTTACCATCAGCTGTAGGTACCAGGAGTTCTGCACACCTGGCTTTTATATCAAATGCTGTAAGTACCTGTTATACACAGAGTGAGAGCATGCCATGGGTTTCTCCAGCCCTACCTACAGGAAAATTAAAAAACAAGAAAAAACAAATAAAACCAACAGCCAAAGCAAACAAAAAACCCCACAAAAAGAAAAACTAATCAAAAAAAACTCCCAAACCCTCCAAAAAAACCACAAGAAGACCAAAAACAACCCCAAGAAAGAATCCCCGAAAACCCTAAAAGTCACAAAATCCAACAAAACCTCTAAAGAAACCCTCCCCAGAATAACAAAACCAGAAAACCCAAAACAAAACCCAAAAAGGGGGATAAAAAGAATTAGAAAGTCATAAACAACCTCACAAAAGGACCCCCAAAAAACCCTGAAGAAAGCCCCCAAAAATCAAAATCAAAAAAAAATCCAAAAGACATTAAAAAAATAGCAAAACATTTAAAAAATTAACAAAACCACCCCCAAAAAAAATTAATTCCCAAAAACTGCCACCAAAACCTAAACTCAACCAAAATAAATAAACATTTTTTTCAAATTAAAAAATATTTTAAAACCCAACCAAAATCCCCCAAAATACAAAGAAAATCCCTTGTAAAGCCAAAAGAACCCAGGTATTATCTGAGCAAAATCACTTCTGACATCTTTACAAAAGCATGAGACAGAGGGGTTGCACTGATTTTGTACCGAAGCCACTCCGGAGCCTGATTTCTCCTGCCTGTGAATTCCCCGTGGCAGCACAGAACGGGCTCTTAGAACTCCTCCATCGCGTAGTGTGTGTTGTGCCTCGTTCAATAATGTGGTTATATAATATATTTGTCTACTTCACGATTGTATTTGTATTGGCACATAAAGCACTCCGGCAGCTGGGAGCTGCGTGTGGGGGTGGCAGAAAGTTATTTGATCTACAGAAATCAGTTACCTGTCACTCAGTTGCCTCTCACTGAAACATAATAAAGAAGAATCATTATGGGACGATTAGCAGTGCCGATGTAAAAGCACGTTCTACATGCCGTTCTCAGATCAGCAGTTACCCCACATGAAAATAAAGTTGTTAGGGATGAGCAGGCAAAATAGGAAGCATATGAAATGTAAATTCTTAGACCCTGAGGGTTAGATCTATCAGGTCAGGATCAGCATAGGCATCTCCATCCCTTCACTAACCAGGAGACATGGAGTCGCCTGTGCTAACGTATTGCTTTTCACTCATAATGGTGTTGCGGATGCTGCTTGAAAGGGTTTTGTGGAAAGAAAGAGAGGGGGAAAAAAAAGACCCATCCTTTTAATATATTTAAAAAACATGAAATTAAATGGCTCAGACTGGATTAGGAGAGTGAGAGTGTAACTTGTTGCATATGGGTTTTATGTCTCCCAAGAGGATTCTCTGCTTTTTACATCGCTACTAATGATACCGCGTTTTTGTGTATAATATTGACGCTACTGAAATCACTTAGCAGCTTTATTTGCCAGAAAGAACCAATCTGGAAAAAAAAAAAAACCCAAACGCTAAAGTTGTTAACGATAATATTTTGAAATTCACCTCACATCCCTTGTTACTCCTTCCGTTATTTAAATTCCATTTTGAAAAATTCCCACAGTTTCAGAATCTCAAGTTTTCCTCTTGATCTTATCGATGTGGTTTGAAGCAAGTGTCTTCAAAGCCACTCGCAACTGCACTTCTTGTCTCTTCTTAGGGATCTGCAGGGCCTGCACTGGGGATAAGAACAAAATTTGGAATATGGTAAAATGCCAGTTCTTCACAGGTTCGTTTTGCCTTCTCATGTTAATGTCATCAGTCCGTTCTGGCACCACTGGTCCCTGCCATGGGGCTTGGTGATGAAACACAAGGTAGAACAGATTGCCAATAGAGGTGGTGAAGGCTCCATTCCTTGGGATGTTCAAGGTCAGGCTAGATGAGGCTCTGAGCAGCCTGCTGTAGTTAAGGATGCCCTGCTCACTGCAGGGTTTTGGACTAGATGACCTTGGAAGGTCCATTCCAACCCAGTGAATCCTATGATTCTGAGAAACATCATGCTGGGCATCTGGGAAAAGTTTGATAACTGGGACCAAAATTTTATCTGGTGGTAGCCAAAACGAGCACCCATGGGGAAATGGCAGGTTACGTCCAGGTGGAATATTTGGCACCATGAGATAGCAGCTAATGACAGAAGTGAATGCTACAGCTTGAATAAGTCTTGATTTAATTGGATTGATAAAGGCTGTGTTCCTAGCTGCAAGCCCACCTGGCTGCATAGTGTCCTTAGTTCTAGTGTAGTGTAGCCTTATCAGTACAAAAACACATTTCCTGAAAGGTAACCCAGTCTCAAAAAACCCTTGCGTTAGTAGGGGGATGTGGTTTGTTGGTTTGTTGTCGGGTTGTGTTGGTTGGGGGTTGTTTTTTTTCAGTAATATCAACCTGTTTGTGTAGTAACAGAAGCGAAATATTTGGCAGTTGTACATGTATACAAATATGCTCCGCGTGCGTAAGGATGGAGCTCAGCACACAAATGTACCGCTAATACAAGCAACAACATTCTGTGGCAATTTTCCTAGGGATATATTTTATACGTCTTTGAGGACATATTTAAATTTATATTAAAAAAAAAAAAAGAAGATATAATTATCCCACAAATAAAAATATTTGAAGGTAGTGAACAGATTTGTTTATACTCATAGTCATTGATTTCCCAGGATAGCTGATCTCAAATGCAGAATTCTTGTTTATGCTGGGCCCTAAACATGAGCTTGTCCATGTACAGGACTATGTGAGCTGAAAACTAAGCTAAGAGAACTTGGTCAACAGCGACTGAAGAAGGCCAAGGACATCCTGGGGTGGATTAGAAGGGAGGTGGTTAGTAGATTAAGAGAGGTTCTCCTTCCCCTCTACTCTGCCCTTGTGAGACCACATCTGGAATCTTTTGTCCGGTTGTCGGCCACTCAGTTCCAGAAGGACACACAGCTGTTGGAGAGAGTTC